>CM073772.1:80135144-80366428 GCA_037158775.1 Hetaerina titia
GAATGCATCCAAAATATTTCATTAAAAACTCTCTCTCTCCTTCGAATGTCTTAGACGTTCAACGGTTTTTTGCAATATTTTTTATATTAGTATTTTTTACCGTTGTATGGCCTCTCTCGATCCTCTTTTTACACTGAATCTGAATTTCGAATAACGAGTAACGTTCAATTCTTTCTTATGTCACTTGGCCGGTTATCAATGTTCATATGGTTTCATGGTTTTGTTTGCTCATGGTTTTGTTGGTATCATGGTTTTGTTAGCTCTGGAATATTTTTTCTCTTCTTCTTTCAATGTCATGTCTAATTCAGTCAATATAATTTGCTCCCGGCTCTCATCGTCAACTTCTCTATTATCTTTCATACAGCCTTCCTTCAAATGTTTTTACTCCATTAATATAAGTGCTATAGGAACTCCTTCCGTTTCCTATCTGTTCATATTTCAGGAGCATATTTCCATTTGCGTCTCTTTTTTAAGCCTTTCGGTGTTTGTTTGTTTTATTTGTCTAAGGAGACCATTTACGCATAGCGTTTCTGCATTTTCCATCTTCGACTATCCTCGGACATTTTCGCTCCTACTTCAATTAATTGACCTTGGGTCACTCGTATAGGTTTGCTTGAATTACTTTCCTCAGAGGAATTTCTCACCTTCTCCAGTGATTCTTTATATATTTTTCCTCTAAAATAATTAGTTACCTTGAGGCTGCCACCATTTAGGTTTCTTTCGAGTGTTCCACTTTTCCTCCTTGGTGCTGGTATTTTATCTGATCGTCATTTATGGCTGTTGTGTATCTTTGTATGTTTTCATCCATCATATTTTTGTTTTATCCTATTTCCCATTTTCAAATTTATTGCAGGAAACTTCCTTAAATCTGTTGGTTATGATCAATTTTTATATCTGCTGTGAATAGCTCATAACAGTATGCTTCCTGTAACAAGGATTTAGTCGCTTCTAACAAGAATTTAGTCGATTTGATGCGTCGCACTACCCTCTGGAAGCTGCCATTGTTTATCTCCGGTCCTGATGATGTTGCTCGAGGAGGTAATCCTTCACTAGAATAATTTTTAAGTTGCAAGACTTCCCTAGTCTCCCGCTTTATTATTTAATTTGTGCATGCCACTCTGCCTTAGGAGTTTTCCTCTTTGTACTAACTAAAAGCTGCAGTTCCTATTTAGACTATATTCTCTATAATTTTGACTGTGCCTATTACTTCTTCCAGTTGTACACCCGCTTATTTTTCCTTTTCAATTTGGTTGGACATCGACATACGTGCCGGCTCTATAGCAATGTACACGGGCTCTCCTCCTGACCTGAAATATCAGGATCCTTCCTATTGAACTATCTAAGCGCCATTGCTCTTCAACGTCCCATTTTAGTTTGATGCGCGGCTCTCGCTTTCTAGTAGGAGGTACCGACGGTAATATTTTGTACACATAGTTCCAGAATTCACGTGAGCTACGATAAATTTAAATAACTAAGCGCACGAGTCTTTTGAATTAATTTTTAAACAGAGTAATTGACGCAAACACATTGTCAGCAAATATCTAAGAAAAAACAATAATGTAAAGTTTAAGTATGTAAAAAATGAGGAGAATGATTCTAAATTCGAGTGAAAGAAGAGTAATTTCAAGAAACTGCGGGAGATGCTGCAACAGTTGCATTGAAAGAAGAGTACTTGGTAGTTTCTACAGAACCTTTGATTTAGTACAACTAGCTTTACGCATAGGAGTCATCTTAAGGTACGTCAATGTGTTCAAACTAATTTTACCCAATAAAAGGTTTTGTGTAAAATACCTCTGGCATAATTATGAATATGCATATGGTATAGTTACGGTATAATTTGCTATGCAATACTTTCTTCGAATGATTCTCTGCTCGGAGTCTGTTCTGGGTTTTGAGAGAATGAGTGGCTCACCGTAGGATGTGGCAGTACTAGCCCATGGAAAACCTATATGAATATACTATATATGTATATGTACGTGTATACCTTTGCCTATAGATGCTTTGCGAATAAAATTACCTTTAACGTAATACTTTTTAGCAAAAAATCGAAGAAATAACGTATTAGCTAAAAGTATAGAGAAAAAGAGCAAATATCCCAGATCCTTATAATTTGGTAAATAATATTTATCTCTATTCATGCCATCGACGATAACATTTAACTATTTTATCTGCTTATAATGAAATATTGTTGAATCTTAGTTGAATACATGCAGAAAGTTGCACATCATTTTCTGATATAACCATTCCAAAATGGAATAAACTATATTTGATAAAATGAAAAACTTCTGGGTAAATTATTTTGCAAAATTACGGGTTATCTCATCTAAATGGCCATGACAGGCGAGAAGTTTGCTATGTGACCTTTAAATGGGGCCTCCATCGTAACGTGGAAGTCAGTTTACTGTACCTTTCCGCCTCATTTCTTCTTGGTCATTGTAGGTGGAGTCATACACTTGAAGATCTAATATTTGCCGTCAGATTTTAAATGCTACACACTACAATAAGCCGGTAAGGTTAACTGATCTCAACCGCTTACGGCTCGTTAAAGGATATTTATGACCCCGGCTACGGCCGCATAATTTACCCTTCGATGGCCGCTACCGAGGATTTGATTACTAACCTTGCGAAACTTAATAACTACGTTTTACTCCGCGGGCCAACAAGATGACGGTCCAACCCGGCTATCCGTGCTCGCGCTTGAAGACAATGGCCCACGAGCGTAAAAACCGAAGCAAACTGAGGAGCAGCCTGGCGATTCAATGCCACTCACTCCGCGAAGCCTTTTGCCGAGACGAGTTGGGTCGCGTCCGGGAGCTCGGGGATTGCCAGGGGAATTTTCCCCGCCCAGTATAAACTGCGGTACGAATGATTCCAGGTGAGGACTCGCGCAGTGGAAGAGACCGCTCAGTCAAGACAGCGGCTTAAGGTATTCCGGCCGCTTATCACGGAGAGGCGTCAAAGTCGGTGTCGAGCCATCAGCGATGGCATGCCGAAGATCTGTCGCTCGCCCGTTATCCCTCCGGAGGCATCAACGAGGGAAAGAAAACCCATGGCCCCCACCCTACCCAAGTGGGCGAAGGGTTGCGGAGGGCAACAGTGAAGGGATGGGAAGGAAGAGTTGGAAACCTCTCCCCTCCATCCCTTTCCCTCTGTTTCTCTTGGTCCTCGTATGCAAATGCAGATGTAATCCGAACTGGATTCCTGGAGCGGTGGAATGGGTTGGGGTGGAGGTGGATGTCGGGGTGGGAGGAAGACGGAGCGGCGACGTGGAATGTCCCCCCCCCCCCCTTTGTTCAGCTCTCCGACGTCAGCGGCGCTGCGGGAGGGCTGGAAGGGGCGAGGTGGACCGGAGGGGGTTAGTCGCAAAGGGGTCGTGGTTGCTGTGTGGGAGGGGGATCGGTGTGGTGACGGGGGAGGAAGAGAGAAGAGGGGGTGCGCACACGAAAACGGGGTGGTGAGTGGGTGGGAGGGGCGTGAGTGAATCGGGAGGGAAGCAGGGAGGAGCAGACGGAGATAGATAAGAGGAGGAGCCGCCTCAGCGTGAGGGAGAGTGATGGAACACTGTGTCGGGAGTGGATGGAGGGAGAGAGGGATGAGTTGAGGGTTGGGTGGAGAAGGATGGAGGTTTGAAGTCGGGGGAGGGATTGGAGATTGTTGGATGAAAATGGTGAAACGTATCAAAATAGGCTTTTTGGCCAAAGGCGTAGACCAATATAACGATTACTAAATAAATATATATATATTTATGTGAACATGTATATGTATATACATATATATATATATATTTTTTTTTATACATATAATATAGAAATACACACACTTGGTTTGGATAAAAAGTACCCTCGGTAACAATTTTTTTCCTGACGTTTGGGTGAAGTGCTAAATTTAGACCGTCGATTATGTGTGCGAATAATCGGAGATCGTATTGGCATTGATATGATGACAAGATGACAGTGGACTACAATTATCACAAAAAATTTGGCGATGTGAAAGATCTGCACTAAACGCGCCCACAAGGTCTTGACGGACGACCAAAATCAGGACCTACAAGGGCATTCGGACGATTCCCCAAACCCCTTACAGTCCCGACTTGACACCAGCAGACTATTTCCTATTCCCAAAAATGAAATATTCCCTCAAGTACACCACTACGGGACCTTAAGTGCCGTCAAAGAAGCTTGCACTCGTATCCTTAAGGAGCTTCCGGAATCCGTCTACCAGGGAGCATTCGAGTCGTGGAAAAGCCGCTGGCAAAAATGCGTCAATGCTTAAGGGAGGCACTTCGAAGAATATTTTTTAAATTTTCAAGGGAATTTTTCCGATACTTTTAATGCAAACCATTTATGTATTGGTAGGGAAGGTCCATGGTCAGTTACAGTAATCAACCAGAAGATGATGGTAGGACTCACCCAGTACTATGCTCAACGGCGCGTAAAATTCACACATATGGGTGGAGGAGGGGGGTCAGTTCCTTTCACTGTCCCGCTTTTGGTTTCCCAGAAGATCTGGTACCTGAGGGATCACACAGCTTGGATAAACAGGTCTTTCTTTACTATTTATGACAAGAGGTCTTCATAAGTGTAAATAATTTTCAATGTTTATTTGTGGAGCGATATTAAACTAATAAGAATCTCTTCGAGAAATTAAATGATAAGGTAAAGGATGTGCTAAAGATGAATTTGAATGAATGGTATTAAAAAACAGGTATGCTAATGTAATTATGGTTGTTTCGATTAAACTTTTTTACAGAGAAACTGTTTTAACATTTTGACATTATTAAATAATATAATTTAAAATAGCTAGGAATAAAATATTTTAATTTTATCAAATATTGGGAAAATTCATTTCCGTTCATCGCTTATACTTTACCAATGCGTTTGTTCTCATACAGGCCTCCTGCTGGCGTAAGAGTACGGATAGGTGCAAGAGGGTATACGATATGTGATGTGAGTGTGTGTGGAGATAGGTGGGAGGAGAGTAGGGATGTGGTTGCAGAGATGACGAACAACATGAAGAGCCCGCCGAGTGGACGGATGTGGAATTTTTGTGATATGATGGCAGGGTGGGTGTACCAGCGAGGAAAGAATGTGCATATACTCTGACATCACATTTGGCAAAAGGTACGAGATCAGTACCCCGGTAACGGTGACAAGTTTTTATTGAGTAGTGATATGAGATTTGATAGATATCATTAGTGGCACTCTCTTCCATTCGGATAATCTTACCTTTTCGTCCCAGTCGCTCTTCAGCATTCCATTTTCTTACACTCCTTCCGTTTCCCATGCTCTTACATTCAACGTTTCATTTCATGAGCGTTAAATTTTGACCCGAATCCACTTCTACTCCTGGTAATTGTTAATGATCAGATTTGATAGAATTGGATGCTTAATTATTATACCAGGAAAGAGGGTTAGCTATTTGATGGAAAGTTTGGTTATTATAAAATAATTATTATCGTTATTAGAATATTCAAAAGAATATGTTTTCATCAATTTCATTATTTTGGAGAGAAATGACAATTAACTGTAGGGATTTCCACTCTATTTTTATTCACACGACCCGGGTTTCAATGTTTCGTGTCGAAATGACACGAAGTGTTGAAACCGAGGTCGTGTGAATAAAAATATTATAGTGGAACTCACAATTTTTAATTGTCATTTCTCTCCAAAATGGACGGTTTCCATAAATTTAAGCCTGAAACTATCGGGTTAAATTTCATATTTTTTAAAAATTACATTAGTCTTGTTTATGGCATAGTTATATTATAGATTTTAACATAGAAATTGTGTATTTATTTTAGAGTAGACATTTATTAACTTATATTTCACTAAGGGATTGGGTGTGTTTGTTTTGCCGTAAGATTATTTAATTTACTTCGTATTTGCTTCTGCAGTTGTGTTCGCGAATTCAACTTTGCGAAAAAAAATTCCTTTGTCGGATGGTTCAGAACTCAAATAAACTAAATTTTTCTCTTCTTTGTGGCATTAAAATGGTTCTGGAAATATCTATGTTCACAATATATTTTCAAATCGCAATTTTTCAATATCTTCAGCGGTCAAGTCTCGCTTGCACCCTACGTGCTTCGATGGCCTTCCGTCCAAAGTGCCGAGAAATTGAGGAAAAACACTATCGGAAGGAAGGAGAGAATTGGAGTTAGACGCGGGGCGGCGGGAAGGGATTGGGATGGGGAACGGTTTAAGGCCCAGGAAGGAGACAAGGGGGACGAGTGGGGGGCAGTGTCACACGGACCGGACGGGAGGGAGTGGCTGGTCTGTGGACGGAAGGGGAATGGGAGGCGAGCGCCGCGGAGGGAGTGCTTTTCGGTAGCGGCTACCGTTCGCGACATCTTTACGGTCCGAGATAAGGGCGCCGAAGGGGTCGGATGCCGAGGCAAGGCTTTCGGCGGCCGAGGGGGTGGAGCGGGGAGGGTCTTCCCGTGGAGGCAGTTGCCTTGGGGATGCATTAGAATGAGAGTGGCTGGGAGGAGGAGGGAGTGGGACGGGCTGAGAGGGCACTCACTGATGAGAGATGAGAGGGGGACAGATGGGGAGGAGAAGGCGGAGGGGCCTCCGAGCGAAATGATATCCAGCAAAGGGAAAATGGAAACAGGTGTAAATCGACAGTTGTGATTTTTTCTCCTCGATTGGTCTCCGTGCGATAAACGTCCCAAGATTTTATTTTGAAGATAGCTTTGGAGCGTGGTGGCTTTTTTAAGTGACCGCTTCGGGCGTGTTTAAAATAGGAATAGTTCCGGCAGCACTAGATTCTCCATCGAATTTACTGCTCTCTCAGACCGGTTGATAACATCAAATTCAGGTAATTATAGGTGTGTGTTTCAACATAGAGCCCAAATATAGGATAAAATTCCAATTTGCTTAAATATTCATATTTGTTCTTAGTTCTTGAGAATGCATGACAACAGTAACTTTGAAATCGATATCAAATTTCCAAGAACGGAGCTTATTGAATGAGATCACGGCTTGGTGTTGGGGTTTATGTGAATACATGCTTACATACAGCCAGATTGAAAAGATATTACGTTTGTTAAAATATCCCTTAGAAGAAATGAGTAACAGGATGAATTCATAGCCATTTTCATGAATGTGAATAAAGTCATTAAAACCAGGAGATGGAGCGGCGTATGAGAAAAATAATGGCGTGATAGTACTAGAAAAAGCACTTGCATATTTTAACAAAAGTGAATGAGCCTACACTAAATAGAAGAGGCCTTAAAGGAAAGCAGACCGAAACGGAAAGAATGTGCGGTAGACTAGCAGACGTCTGTAGCGGAATAAAACCGGTTAGCAATTTCACGAAAGCGAGTTGAGGAAATGTTGACTCCTGGAATTGAAGGAAATGGAACAGAAATCATCTCTAGGTGAGACGATCAAGAGGAGCGACTTCTTGGAATAAGCGAGAAAGAGAATGCAATATTGAGTCACTTAAACGGATTGCGGATATCGCTCAGAATTCCCCAGTATGGAGTTGACTTCGGCTAGTTGAAGACGGTGAGTGTTTGAGAATGAATTGTCGGCAACTGGTGAGTTGGTTCTCTGAAAAACTCGGGATTAACCCGAGTCGCATTCGCTCTACTTGGCAAAAGCTCTTTCACGCCTGAGGAGTAAATATTGAAGTAATTTCTATCAATTTGATTGCTATTTCACTCTAAAAGTGTCCATAGGGGAAGTGTAAGTGCCAATTCTGTCAAAGACATTACCATATTCGGCACCTATATTAATAGAGAACAAACAAAAATGCAGTAAAAGTCAAAATATTAAATCAAACGGCCACTATCTATTTGAAAACTCCAGAAATCCACTATGTCGATGCACTTTTGTTTCGAATCAAATTTACGTTTTCCGTGCAATGTACACTTATCCAAACCGAAATAATAATTTAGTTTCCCATCGTTATCGTGACACTCGTTATCGTAACATGTCGTTATCCTAACCAGACGGTGGCCTGGTAACATTCTCCTTGCCAATATTATCCAATTCTTTACATAAATCTTGTTTCTTCTGGTTCGAGCACTGAAAAGATGTTTTTCTTGACCGTATTTTCCCCATTCTTCCTCCGAAATTCATCAACTAAATGCATGGTCGCTGTTCCGATGAAAAAAATTAAGCACGTCTCCTTTCCGGTTTTACCTGGATAACATAACGTGTAATTTGAATGCAACTTCCTCCAAAAACCTTGAGCGTTGCCTGACGTGATCGCGACGCACCGTCTCGAGTTTGATAAGCGTCGCGTCGGAGCGGAGGGGACGCGGGACATATTATGAAATGCTGGCGCGAAGCCTATCCGTCTCAATGAGCTGATAAATGATTTGTCGAGTGAAGTAAAGTGTGGGGGGAAATAGGGGTAGATAGGAGTGCAGGATGATACGAGGATAGGTGGTGAGAAAGGGTCCGATGATGGGATCGTCGGCAACAGACGAGTTGTGTGTGAGATAAGACGGGCGATGGTGAGAGAGACGGGGAGAGAAAGAGAGAGAAAAGAGGAGGAGGTCGGGAGGAGTGACAGAAAAAGGAGAGAGATGGAAGGAGGAACGGGTAGGGCGAGGGTGATAACGTCACTTTGAAATGCGACGGCGGGAAAGGCGAGGGGAATGGAAACAGAACTCTGGGGAGATAAAATTTTGAAGTGGGACGCGTAAGGAATGCCATTTTAAAACTCCGTTCGCCGAGTTGGGGAGAGTGGACGGTGCGGGAGGATGGTTTTAAATCCCGTGTGAATCCTGAGAGGGGAGGGGTGAAAAAAATTAACGATTCAAAAAATTTCCCATCCTGATAGTGGCGAGAAAAATTAATGGGGGCCTAGTTCTGTAGATCTGCTCGATTCCGTTCTGGCGTAGAACAGGTTACGCCGTTAACTACCCACGGGATCACTTCGTACAGACGTTAGGTAATTGCATAAAAAATGTATCCGTGACATGAAATACGTACATGTGCGAACGCTTGAGGTTCGATTCTACCAAATAGTTATAACTCGTCATTTTTCATCTCAAGGACAGTCTAATAATAATGATAGCATATAATATAAAAAAAACACCATGAGACTTACAAGTGAATGGATGTGAACAAAATATACCCCGTTCCAGAACGCATTATTTGCACCCAAATAATGCTACGCTCCTCTACTACGATACCTGTCCAGGAGGGTATTTATCTCACAACCAGGCTATTTTCGATACTTGAAACAATATTCGTCTTCCAAGAAACTACGTGAGAAGCCGCGACAGAAACATTTTTATTTGTCTTTTTTTATTTGTACTTATTTAACGTTTCTTTAGGGCTCTTTGTCAACCGCCTTTGGTCATATTATAGATGTTTCCGGAATTTTCCTTGAATTATCAGGTCAATCAAGCGATTATATTTCATAGTCTACATGCGTATTAAATGATAATGAGAATGGATAACTGAAAACATGACCTAAATACCTATCCTTATTTTGACAAATAAGTTTGAACGCTATCAAATTGCGATAAAATTAAGTACTCAAAAATCTATCTTGTGATTACGCTTCACTCACACATATGAGTACTTTGATAACTTAAATACTTGTCCACGTAATCAAAACAAAGCATAAAAGAAGTTTTCAGGCATCAGAAGTTTTGTACGGATTCTATAACTTTTGACGGAAAAAAGTCAACATAGTCCAATGCTTTACTTCGAAATGCTTTACTTTGCAACATAGAATTTACTTCGCATTATTTTCTTCTAACGCATTTCGATATTTAAAAGCTATAAGGCATCTCGTATCTGCATATGTCAACGTAAGAGATCTAATTAAGGCATCCATATAATAATCGCACGATCATATGTATAATAAAAATGGTATTTGTAATAGATAGAATTTTGAAGCGAGGGGTTTGTTGACAGAAATCCTATGGAGGCAGGAAAAGTGGATGAAAGGCGTATTGAGCGGTAGTGGAATGTTGGAGAAGGTAATAGAGGGGAGAATGTTAGGCAAACGAGGAAAGGGCAGGAACAGGATTGGGATGTTGGACGGGATGAAGGGAGGAAAGAAGTACACAGAGATGAAGAGGGACCTGATGTAGATGAGGTTGCTGGATTGGGTTTTGTTTGGAGTTACAAAATATTAATTTGATAGTTGTGTCCATCCAAAACCTACCTTAACGGGTAGATTACCTAATAATAATAGATAGAATAATTTGGAATGGTACCATTTGTTGCAATGATTCGAATGGTACTGAATATTCACTTGGTGATAATTCGAATATTTATTTAAATATTTATAATATTGGGCAATTGGGCTTTAGCTGGGTATTCGAATTAGTAGCAAGTGAGTATTGACCTTACTCATCAAGTCAACTTCGCGCTAAAGACTGTAGTAAGTTTAGTATCAATTTCTTTTTTACGATTTTAATGAAAGCGATTCTATCGTCTGATTTTTCACTATTACACTTGATCGCGGTAATATTTTATGAAGAAATTTTATTAACGTTACACATTCTTACTAGTATGTCACAAAAACAATGCACTGCTGTGAAAATGAACAGTTGTGTATCACTGTTTTGTTAGAATACAGTCGTTATCCAATTACATGAGTATTGGGAGACACAAATTAAGCAATATATTTTCGTTTTTTAGGTTCCAGGTTACTTCCGTTAATTTTAAATGCGAAAAATACTTTTAAATTATTTTTTGCTCCATATTTCATTTCTGACTACAGAAACTAGCACATATATATATATATATATATATATATATATATATATATATATATAATATATTATATATATATATTATATATATATTTTTTATAAATATATATATATATATTTATTTATTTATATATATATTTATTTATATATATATTTATTTATTTAGCTTTCCAAACTTCGCGCCAAGGCTGACGTAACGATTCATACCTTATAATTTACGTAAGCTTGCTTGCTTTAGTGTGCACATGTACAATGAGTTAAAGTTAGTGTAGAATTTGCAAAATATGTTATAATTTATATCAAAATTTGCAATCCACTTGACAGTTAAAATATAATTGAATGATGATTTATCTTTACATATCCCTCACACCATTACCTTTCGGTACTCTAGGCCAAAGTTTGTTCTTAGGTCATTATTGTTATTGGTGTTTCACCAGTTCAGGTAGGTTTCGAATGGACACAGCCGATGCAAAGGCATACTGATCGATTTCCTTGCCTCTACTAACAGAATACAACACGAAATCCGACACTTCAATTAACCCTTCTTCAATTCCTTCTACCTCTTGTAGCGATCAACATGCCTACTCTCTACCAACCCCTTTCCCGCTTGCTTAACGTTATCCAATCTATCACAGTATTCAACATACCATCGCCTATCGAAGCATTCTGTATTCATCTTTCCTGCTTTCTATGAATTTCACCAATTAATTATCTCTCATTCCTCACCATGCCTAGCACTTCCTCTTTTGTTTTCCTGTCCATTTTACTATTTCCATTCTCCATACTCACTTTCAAAAAGCCTCCTATCTAATTTCATTGCCTTGCCTCAACAGCTATGTTTCCGTACCGTACAAAAACAAGCTTCATCTCATATTTTCATTAAATCTCTTCTTTATTCTTTACTGTACCGTAAGCATTACTAAGGTAGATATCTTGATGCATGTGTCTTCCAGGAGTAATTAAAATTATCCGAGTAGGCCGATTTAAACAATATTAACTGGATAATGTTCGACTGTGTATTTTCATTTATTTTAGAATGTTAACAGAAGATAAATTGTGTTCAACTTCTGTGACTTCGAGCGTCGAAGAATACAAATTGAGAATGGTGGAAGGATTTACACGCATTGCTTGTAATCTAAATCAAGTACTGCTACAGTTGAAGTTATTAAAAATTTGCAGAAGATTATAAAACAATAACGTAATATATTTCATGATCACTTTGAAAGAAACATCTTATGCTCATTTTATCAAATAAATTAGAATTTTGCGCAGTTGGGGTTGCAATTTTGTTGTCATGTGTGACTTCGTTCTAAATACTTGTGCTCGCACTGAATGATAGGAAAAACCCATAAAATCGATGTGCAATGAAATTTCCAATGACACATTCATGCGGTCGATACTGCCATTCTGTCTTTACCTGCGGTAAGTCATCAAATTAATTGACGCCATGATGAAGGTTTTCACTCACCTAACACCTCACGGACTCAATCTCAGAAATCTTAGTTCTCTTAACACGTGTTGTTGGTGGATGTCCAGGGCATTCCTCATGGTCAACTTCCTAGTTACCCTCCCAGAACATCCTGTACAAGCAGACAACCATTACCTGGGACATTTCTTCATCTTCATAAGCATCCTTTACCATGGTCACTTTCTCCGAACCCAATTTTCCCAAATTAACGCACAACTTATCGCATAATATTGCTCTATGGAAAGTGGCATTGTGAATTCGTGGCGTAACGGTTGAACAGGGATCCAGTCTAGCAGCAGCAATCCGTACACTGAATATGCCCATAGTTAACTGCCTTGCGTCGCGTTGCTTCTCCAAGTTTTCCCAATACTTTTACCCCCACAAATCACCCCACTCCATCCATCTGCATTGGTGGTAAAAAATCATTCTACTTATTTTTAGGACAGATCCTTTATTTGTCCGTAGCGTGTTATTTGAATATCCCATGCTATACTTCCAGGAATTATCATATTAACCGCAGCAAATTGCATTATCTAAGATACCTAATTCATGTGCGCCGACTAGATTAAGCATTTGAAAGCTGTTCGTGACTCCTGTGAAATGTGCCCAGTGAAGTTATTTTTACTTTTAAGTCAGCTAGTATGTAGTTGATTGTATAACAAGCATAATAATGGATGGCGCCAATTAATATTTAAATGGTAAATGTTAAATAAAGATAATGATGATATTGACCCCAGTTTTCTGCAGGGGTCAAGTTCTAGTTTGGCACTATCCTCGAATTTTGCATGTATTTAGGATTGTTGATGACACGCAGCTACTTAGTTTGTTGTTAATTACGTTTCTGGTAAAATAAATAATGGTGCCAGTTAATATTTGGTAACACAACGTTGAATAAAAATAATGATAATAGTTACAACCTGTTCCTTCCATCTGCTTTTAGGTGTTTCATTTACCTTGAAAGTTATCCCTGCAAAAGTAATATTTAGCTGGAATTTTTAATTTTTTTATCATATCTAAATTTAATACTAACACCTATTTCAGAATATGACTAGAGATAGACAAAGAAAAACTATTCTATGGCTGAAAGTTCTATTTTTTGCGAAAATTTCTCCAATCGAAAGGATTAGCTATTTCTTCAAGTTAAGAATAAACGGTGTCTATTTTTCGCAAATGGTGAACTTTAGGTAATCGAGTAAGTGGAATAAATTTCGGATAGTAGATAGATAAATATGTCACACCTCTTAGCGGAAAGCAGATATCTTCGTGAGATAATACTTCAGCATATATACGGTAAAAGAGATGCTTAACCGCTTACAAATTAAAAGCTCTTTGCAGGATTTTATTCAGAATTAAATTTTTTCAAAGGACTTTTGGCGCTCAGATACCCACAGATTAGGACTTAGGGAGTTTTCTTTAAAAGTCTTCTCGGAATTACTAGTCAATATGATATTAATTTACTGTTTTTAAATGCTACAACATAAAAGTTTATTATTTGTAAATAACTTATGGGCCAAGTACCATGATAAACTTATGAGTTATTGTCGTTGACCCGATAAATTCCCAAGGTGGTGGACGATTGCCATCCTCCGGTGGTTTTCTGATCAATGGATACCGCCCGTTGTTGAGCGAACGATTCTATACTTTATTTCCGCTGGAATTTTACTTTCAAAAATGTCGTAAAAGAGAGATAAGTCAATTATCTGTTTCCATTTACTTCTTTAAAATGAAGCATTAATGGAGAAATGATAAGACAATAAGACTTTCAGAATTATGAGTAGAGATTTAAAGTTATGTTTGTAATTGTAATAATTGTGAGCTTGTTGTGATATTGTTTAGATTCACGGCAATCGCTTCCAATGAGTTTCTTTATCATATTTTTTTTCTCAAATGAAGCCTTTGAGGATATAATAAGGGGCCCAATATCGTCCCATTCGGTCTTCTTAATGCCAATGGGCAGTTGTTACTACCGCAACCTAGCATCAATGAGAAATAATGAGAAACACTAAAAATAATCAAGTGTAAGCATAGACGCAACAAAGCATTTAGTAATGTTTATTGTTTTCCATCGTTATCAGAGATTGATATTTGGTATTTCACATCTTTGATACACACTTCACAGTTACTTCACCCGAACTTCTGCCCTATTTTGTAATATAACAGCATTGGATTCTTATTATGCCGACCTTAACATAATTGAAATTGTGATTAATTTTTTATCAAAATTGTTTTAGAAGGGTTTTCACCGAACTTGTGTTGCAATTTCTATTGGTAATATTTAAAATAATGATTTGGCATGGTTTTTCTCGTGTTACGAATGAGGCGGTAGTCATTGACAATGCTTTCCTACCTTCCTGAACTGTCTGCCCACGTCCAGTAAAATGCATATTTGTAGATTAGCCCACTTTGATTTTCTCAAATGTAAAGTTCAACTACGAAATGAAGCACAGATTGCACATAATTACCTTGTAACAAGGAAACATTTAATTTCGAGCAAATCTATTACCATAGGAGTTGAAGTCTCCTTGCGAGATAGGTGAAGCAGTTGTTTCTATAAAGATTTCATATTATGTAAAAGTTAATTTTAATCATCTCATAATGATAGACCAATGTGTGTTGTATATAGTTTCTTTTCCTAGTGTTCATTGAGCCGAGAAGAAAATTTAGTAGAAGAGCCATCATGTTTGTGAATGCACTTCGAATCAAAGGCATGCGTCCAACCTATTAATACGTGTAGGTCAAACCAGGGAAACTAATATTTATACCGAAAAGCGCACTTGACATTTTTAGAATTTAGTTAACAGTAAGTTTGGAGATATTTACCGCGATTATATCGAAGAAGATAATATGAGGGCTTCCCCCTGCAGTTCGTGGGGAATAGAGCACCAAAGCAAAGTATTAACTAAGTCTATTTCTTAAACTCGTATCTCCCTAAAAATTGGGACGTCACTTTCACAAATTCCCGCTCTTCGTCCCCGCTCGGCTCCCTCGGAAAAAAGCGTGCAATCGCGATCGACGGCGGTTACTTTCCGATCCATCCAATCGCCTCCCTCTCCGAAAATATTGTCCGGGAGCAATTTACGGAGGCGCACGGTGGGTTGGGCGGGGATGGGGAGTGGAGAAGTGGCGAGCTGTAGGATGGGAAATGGGGTGGGTGGCGTGTGAGAGTAGGTGGTCGGAACGGCGGCGGGGGGAACATTGTACAGTCGTAACGCGGTGGCAGCAGGATAACGCAAAGGGATTCTTTCTCCTATCGAACTCAACGGGAGCTCATTAAAAAAAATAGCCTCTGAAAAACCGGTCCCCCTTGTTTCGTGGCCGGTAGGAGCGGCCTCCTCCCTTTTATTCACCCCGTCCATCACCACGCCCCCTCCCCCCTTTCCCTTTATTCCTTCCCACCATATCCTCCTTCCCTCCATTCTTCCTAATCCTCGCTCACTTTTCCTGAACCTCCTCACCGGTCCCATCCCACTCTCCCCTCCGACACCCTACCTGAAGCGTGCGCCATTAAATCCTCCATCTATTTATTGGTTGGACCCCCTTTCTCCATTTTCTCCTCCCCCCCCCCAACCCATACTCCCACCCTCGACGCACGTTATCAACATCCCAAGGTCTTCCCCAAGGTGGGACGAAAGGGTCAAATATCCATCTCCTAAATTTTATCCCGTCCTTTTTCCTCGGGCTTTTATCGTCGCCACGGTTGCGTCTACCATTGTGCTCGATGTGTTGATAATTTGCGTTCCTGTCACTCTCATAGTATGAGTTTAAATTTTAAAGAATGCAGGAAAACAATCTTTCTTTGACAAGATTCGTTAAAATATGCATGCATGCAATATTCCATAATGCCACCAATCGGTCACGTAAGTACACTTGATGCATTTTCCTGTAGGAATAGACAAAATCTAAATAAAAGCCACCAACATCTTATGCTATTTCAAGAGACACTTTCATTAGTGCCATCCGTACTGCCCTGAGTACGTTTTTCGCCTGCTCTGTCATCAGTCATGCACATTTCTATATTTTCATGTGAATTTCTCGGTTTATAGACCGATATTCAATTGTTCGAGGGACAGAGGTCACATTCTCTTAAAACTATTTTTCTCACAAATATCTGCTAGGTGGATCGATTCTTATTTGTTATCCCAATATTTAAAAAAATCAGAGAACCGCAACTCGTTTATAGTAATCTTTTGCCAGTTGATACGTCCCCTTTCCACACAATTTTTTAACAAAACCAATTATATCCCACCATATACTTAGGTTGCATTTTGGATTATCCTGGCATGCTATATTTTGCTCTCTTGCAATAAATTGGGGAGGTTTTGCACATTGTCACCGTGTCAATTATTCATAAAAAGATAAAGTTCTCGCATGCGTCAAAATTTGAATCATTTTTACATCAAATTTACGGTTGCTCAGCTGTACTAATCTTTGTTTCTCCCTTCAGTAGCCTGTTCATATTTTCGAAATGTCTCGGCTCCTCATTCACACTCCATATTAATGTTTTGAAGCACGCACGGGATCCTCTTCCGTACGCATTTTCTCCCAGTATGCCTTTATTATATTGCAGCTGTTTCTTGTAACATGACTTATTTCTTTTGCGCACGGCGTACATATATGCAAAAATATTATTTTCGTAAAATCTATGAGTAATAATGCCTAATAAGTCAATATTCTGATTCATGACGCCAATCATTTTCCCTTGATAGACATTTGATAACTCTTGGAACTATTCGTAAATCTCGGTATTGAAATTTCACTCCGTAAAATGATGAAGAACAATTAAATGCTTCTATAAATTGTCCAGAAAATAACTTCACTCTTCTCCCAATGTAGAGATTCTTCAATATTTGAACTTGACTCATTCGTTCACCTTTTTTCACCTCTCACTCAAACTAACCCCGTGAAGATAAAATTAATCATGCTGCTCATTATGAAGTGTGTACCTGAATTTCTATAAAGAGTGGCGCGATTGGCTATAACTCAAGAAGAGAGGTGGAGAGGTGGCAAGTAATGGAATATTTTTGGATGTAATGCTATACATTATGTCATGGAGAAAAAATGGAAAAGATTCACGATTAAAACACTAGAGGGGACTTCTTCCCTGCAACCTTTTTTAATGACCTCTTAAAACCCGGAGTGCGAAATGTCGTAATACGTCTCATGTCTCAGACGTGTGGACTGAATTCTTAAAAGGAGATTGCATTGAAAGATTTTGGGTGAATCAGATTTGAATTAAAGAAGAAAGGTGGCGGTGGAAAAGTTGTTTGAGCGTTGGGATGATGCACGAAATTTCCGACCGAGGCATTATTTATGGAGGAAGAGTAATCAAATATCCGTGAACCTAAGTATGTGTTATTCACTGGTACTAAAGTTATTCTACCAAACCAAGCATGAAATGTACACATTTTTTTATTTTAAAATAGTGAAGCAGTCTTGATAATTATTATCATAATTATGTCTCGAGTTGACATGTCTTCTTTGTTCTTCTTCAAAAGGAAAGGGGCATCGAGCTTATCTGACGAAATGACAGAGAATTTCAGCAGTCGTATTCTTACCGTTATCAGAGTTTATAAACGCATAAAAGACTGAAATTAGATTTAAGACAAGGCGGAAGTAGTTTTTACCGGACAGGTCACGCTTATGCGTATATGGCGATAGCTTGAGAAAATATGGAAAATGAATAATATAAGACAGCGTGCTTCTTTGAATGTAATCCATTTTTTATTGTTTTATTTTACTATTGTTTTACCAGGTTTACCAATGCAAATAACGATTTGATTATACTTCTAATTATTATGATATCATTGACATCATTGTTTAAGTAATGCCATATTAAGTTAAATCTTTTGAGTATTAAGTACGAGGGTTCTGCAAATTATTTATTTTCTTAAACATTAACTTTTGGCTGCTAAATTATTTAAAAAGCCTTGAGGAAAAATGTATTTTGTATCCATGTAAGTAGGAAATAAATTATAGTTCGTTATCCTTTCAGTACGCCTAGGAGTGCAAGACTTCCGTTTGTGTTTTATGATGGCAAATTTTAGCTAAAGTTAAATAATTTATTTTTTTGCTGAAAAATTACTATCTCATCATATTTTTCAATCTATTGATAGATTTTTAATGACTTTTCACAGTGACTCTTTAAATTCTTAATTTCATTTACGTCTTTAAAATAAAATCGAATAAACGGGAGGCTAAACGGAGTTTTTGTAGCAAAAAGCTAACAATTTTTATCACATTAATGAGCATTTTAAAATAAAATAAGTTGTATAGCAAAGGAGATAATTTTCTAGTAGATTAAGGAAGGGTACGCTTGAAAAAGTGGATGAGCTTGGCTGTATAGGTAGTGAGATCTACACGATCAGTAAAAGGAAGGGGCATAAAACAAGATGACATAGACAGAAAATTTGAAGACAGGGTTTCGACAAAAGGAAACTTTCGCAAACCTTTGTATGTGGCCTACTTACTTGTTTGGCAATGTAAAATGATTGCAGACGTAAAGAGTGGATTAGACGGAATAGAAATGTTTTACTGAATAGAGGTGAAAATAAAATTAATATACAGACTGACCGATGATAATATCCTTTCAGGATGATGCAAGACGAGAGAAAAGTAGAAGATGAAAGAGAGATGAAAGTAGAAGAAAAGAATTGACTGAAGAGGCGCATTGGTCAACTGAAAATGGATGGAACTCCAGCATGGAAATTTTACAGAGGAAGACCTATTACAGCAGGGTAAGTTACGAGAATCAAAATATGGATTACTTCATAACAAGGCCATATGAAGTAACTGGCACCCCTAACCAGATATTTGCATTTCACACTCCGTTGAGCTTAGTATTATATTGGGTGAGCCCTATCCTCACCTATCAAGCCAATCTTCGGGATGATAACTTTGGTGGCGATGTATAAATGGATAATTTATATAATTACATTATAATCCTGTATATAATCATTCATTTATATATATTGTATACATATGCAAGGTGTGATCAAAAACGTACCGTATATACTATACCTCTGTACATACAAAGGGTGTACTAATTGACATTTTTAACCACTTACACTATTAAGATCTGTGAATGGTATTATTTATGTCACTGTCATTTCCGCGGTTACAAAGACTTTCGATATAGTCCTATTTTTGAAGAATCGTAATGACGGTCTTTGTATAGAATAGAAAATTAAGAAAAACCTCATTTCACACAAATACTCAGTTGAAAAACGAGCAAGTTGTTATGGCCATTTTATTGCTTACGTGAGTGGAGTGAGATATTCGAAATGTCTGTTAGGTGATACTGAATGTCACAAAAGCAGGTATTTTGAACTCGGCGGCCTCAATAGTAAAAGGCAAGGTGCGACGAATGTAACAGGGGAGGAGGAGTTGGCTGATTTGTAGGGGAAGGTATTGGGGTATGGGAGGGGGCTAAATGACGTTTCTGAGAGGAGACCACCCGGGGGAGGTGTACGAAGGGGTCCTGGGACAGTGGGGTGAGTCTCGTGAAACCATTTCCTGTCCGCTGAGGTGGGTTTCGAATTCCGCCGCTTATTTAGTGTTTGAAGAATGGCTCCCTCTCGACACTTCCCCCGTGTCCTCAGGGTCGTCGTAGTTGCCGCGGCCTCTCGTCTTGTCCCCCAACCACCCTTCCATCCTATGTATTTCTAATAACGAAATTTCCGGCGATCTTCGTCGTTTTCGCTCGTATACGACTCCATGGATAGTGCAATGGCTTCTTACCCCGAGGAACCAGGTTCGTATCTCCACGGTGGTAGATATTTTTTCGAAGGAGTCTCAAAACCCATTGACTTTTCCCTGAAAAAGTCACCTGAGCACCTTCATTGGCATAGGCATGTGAATATGATAGCGTCATTACGGTGACTTCCTGGCTTCCGATTCCGGGCTGAAATCCCGGCTGTGGAAGAATGATTTGGTGTAGTCAATATCCCCCCTTGGGTACAGACCGGAAAGCACTTGAAGCGGATTACGCTGTCCGTCGGTTGGCACGTTATATTTTGACCCATGGGAGTCTTTCGCTAAAAGATTGTTATACCGACGCCGTTTTTCTCTCCACCCTCCCTCCAGTCACTACAAAACCTACCTCTTCCGAAGTACCCACCCATTCTTGATGGAAATTATCTTAGTTGTTTATCTCCTCATCTAATTGATAATCTTGCCCTACATAAAAAGACCTAAAATTGCAACGTTTTCGTGCGTTTCTCTGCAGAGGTTAGGGGTTATCAAGCACCAGAAGTCGACCAAAATTTAACTTTTCGTATGACTAAATATCACCACCGCAAAGATAATAGGCAAGGATAATGGACATAACAGACACATAACGTCCTAAATTCAACTGCAGATGATCCACATCAAGTTCCATTGCAAATGCGTACACATTTCACTTTTATTGCCTGAAGGATTTATTTATCATGCTTTCAATTGATTTAGGTTCAACTTTGTGGAAGATCATGTTCATTATTTATTCTAAGAACGTAACAGAAATTTCAGGAGAAAAGAACTTGATAATTCTTTCTTTCAAACGTTCTTATTTTTATCATTTCGTTTTTTTCTATTCGAGACTTCGAGGATATTTACAAAGTATTAAAATAATACCTCAAATTCAGCAATGTTTGAAAAGCTTCCACTTAATAACCCGTACCATTGTTGAGGAATGTATGGGTAAATTTAATGAGTATTTATTTTTTCTACTCATTTCTTTATTTATATGCAAACGACAACCGTTCCTGAGACGCTTCTCCTTTATTTATATGCATCGTTAATATTAAATCTAAGAGTTGAAATTAAGAAGTCAATTCCTTCAAAAATGGTGACATCAGTTTAATTAGAGATATTCCACGAATAAATTAAGATGATAACCCAGTTATATAGAAAGGAAGATGGACAAAGACTTTTGACATCCAAACCTCCGCCAAAAAGCATATTTGTCCGTGTCAGCGGAACGGTCGAAGCGAGGGCAGTCAGGGGGTTGGGTCGCCATTGGCCGCCATGGAGAAGTCCCCCTAGTACTATAAAAAAACTGTCAAATATGGACAATTTTTCGATCGAATTCAACCACTAACACTCGAGCGGGCATACTACGTACTCGCCCAAACTCCTCCCTCTGCGTGTTCATAGCATTCCTCCCCGCCACACCCTCTCGGTCGATCCACCCGAGCTTATCACACTTCGCAAGAGGTGCTAATGTATATTTGGCCACCTCGAGTTTTGTCCCTCTTGTCCTCCTCCTCCCTCCCACTCCCCTTTCAGACACCATCCACGCACCTCCACCTTGAATACATTACAATCGACCGGGGAGGTCTCTCGTCACGAGCCGGAGGAAGATATGCAAATACCGACCTCTCTCTCTCTCTATTCTAAAATGCTTTAAAAAAAATTACGATGCTATATTTCCCCGCACAATGAGGTCCATAAATTATATATAATTAAGCCATACCCCCTGGTGCGTTTATTATTATGCTCTCATTCTTCAACCACGAGCTCCCCGTAATGTATGCGTGAGCGAGTGCGCTCTTGTGTCCCCGGCTCCTTATATCCCGGGAGGGCGTAATGCGTCGCTTCGCCGCGGTGGGGCCCTCTTGATAATTAAGTTTCCTCGAATTTCTGCGGAAGACCACTCGGCGCCGTTTATATCCATCCTCCGAGGAAGACTGCCACGGGGGCGAGCGGATGTAGTGGACGGCGGGCCTTAACTCAAAAACCGAATACGCTCTCGCTGGACATTTCGTTTTCCTAACTGGTGTTTCATATTTAATGCCGTGGCAGACGACGACTTCCGATGACGAATGGTGTTGGTTCTCGGGCTCAGCAGTTTTAATTTATCTTTCATTCATCTCTGGAAATTTTCCATGATCTTAAAATATGCCGGCATTTCCTACGATCCCGATTGCTGGTCGGATTTCTGCTCTGCCAAATAGTACAGGACGAATAAATAATTTATTCTAAATACCAATTCATCCAGATCTCTGCTTACTGCTTCAAGTGCTGCCGGTCGAGTGATTTCTCTCCACGTGACGGGAGAGTAGGTATGGAATCAAATGGATCCACCTGGTCCGTCGGACGGGTCGTTAAATTTTGTGACCCCTTGGAGCCTTTCACTATGGCAACTAGGTAGGTACCGAAGCCGGGTTTTCCTCCACCCTTCTAAAATTCCTTGAAATTCCTATCCCTACCAAGTTAACCACAGCCATCCCTAAAGGTGCAAATTACTTAAGCTGTCCTTCGTCGGCCTAATAACTAGTACAATGTGTACTAGTCTTAAAGACTTGGTCCATACTGAATTGACATTGGGCTAAAAAATAAACATGCAATTTCCCAATAATGAAATTATATATTCACGAGGCGGGTTGAATGTTGATACCTCATCACCTGTCAATTATGTACCTTCATTGAAATCTGTGTCCTGGATCGTGAATAAATGATTTTGCTCGTGGAAAAAGTTAAGTCTATTTTTTAACGAATAATGGATAGGTGTAATCAAAAATAGCCCACCGTTCAGCCTAGAAGTTCCCAATATAGGCACCGACAAAATCGAATGGCCGAATGAAATCATGAATTTTGTTCAATCTGAGCCTCTCAATACTGAATAAGGAGGGTGAATTAAAGACATTTCCGATGAAAAAATTTCAATCCTTTGATCTAGAATTTGACCCCGACGTGATAATTCAAAACCTTCATGGTATCGAAAGGTGGAACAGCATTTACTAGTTAACGGGGGAAGAGACTACGGAAGAGAATGACGCGAGGAATCTTTTTCCGCCCTGTTCGTGACCGCTGAGTGGTAAAAAATCAGATCTATTCTGTGCTCGTTTTGCATGCGCTACTTTTGCGCAGCTTTGTCCATGCTTGAAGGGTGGCACGGAAAGGTAGAAATGTCTTGAAAATGGGAATTTCCCCACATTGTCCAGCGAAGTCTGGTTTGAATCAAGAACTTCGCAGCTGACGAGCCATTATCTAACCCTCTTTTTACCAGGACTGCTTGAAAAGGAAAACCGTAGAGGCGTTTCAACGTGACCAACAACATCTCTACTGACCACAGATGTCGCGTAACTCTCAAGGGAAAGATGGGAGCTAAAATTCATGTCCCTGAATGTTATTCATAGCTGTCATCCACTCCCATTCAAGCAGCATTTACACCTCATCCGTCCGCTCGGCAATCATCTTCCTCGAGTTCCTCGCGCCAGGTAATTTTACATCCACCGTCGCGGCGATGACAATCTCTCATTCTCTCCCCTCTCTGTCCTAGCACGCTCGTGAGCGTTCTTCCTCGTGCTCCTCAATCCCTGTGTCCGCGGTACTGACCAGCCTTTCCTTCCCTTTCCATCCCAAATACTTCTTCCCCTCTCTTTCCCAACCCTTTCCCGCCACTTTCCTCCCCGCCATCCCCCTTCAAAATTCATTAAATTCTTTTGGTTTCACGCTCCGAGGGTCATTCCTCCCCCCCTCCTTTGGTATTCACCGCAGGCTCACAAGAGGTGTGGCCGGACGGAATTGGGTCTTCGTCCCGTGTCGCCCACGCCTCACATTCCCGCTTCGGATTTCCACCTTTCTCCGTCCCCCTACTTCGCCCGTTAAACCCCATGCAAAATTCTGCCCTCATGCATTCCTGGGAAAGAAACAGAAAACCCATTTGCAGGGCCGATGGCCATCTTTTTAAATGAGGATTTTTATGGCTTTCCATCACGTATGGCCGGTGGATAAGTTAATCCGCTCCCGTTTTCGACACCTGATCCAGTCAATAGCCCATACAGGAGAAAATAAGTTTGGTTGGTAAATAGAGAAAACTTATACTGTATTGAAGGTAAATTGTTTATTATAAGTGAATAAATTATTCCCCACGTCATTTTTGCTGAACTATGAAAGTGATTCAATGTTCAAAATAACTTCACCAATATTTCATACATTCAGGTATTCTATTTTTATTAGATAGTTTAATCATCCACGAGTTTTAAAAATATTTCTAAGTTTTATCTTTTGTCTCTAAAGGACCGCGATTGTGATGAAATAACAACAGACACGAATGCTCGCAAGAAATATCTTACCTTTGAAATACAGTTATGGGTCTTTATAATCTCAAATTGGGATTAGGGAATACACAAATGCACCTCTTTCGTATTTTGACGAGAATATAGATAGAAATTTTGACTCCCAAACTGGATTAAGGTGGTTGGATTAAGATGACTCACAATATATAATCCCATAATTGAACGCATGAATAATTTCTAGCGTTCCTAATTACAGAATTACAATTATTTTACAACTCATTATGCCCATAAATCATATTAATGTTAGAAAAAAATCATTATATAATTTCTCATGGAGTACCTAATACTCGTATCATATAGGTAGAAATTCAGTTTACTAAATACTGACAAGCTATTTATTATTCACTATTCGTGTGCTGAATACTGTCCAAAATTAAACCCAAGGAACTATCGGACAGTACACTTTTCAGTAAGGAAAGGGAATTACTCATACTTACTAAAAACGTATTGATGTCAAAGATATGGTCATATAAAATAAATTGTCACCGTCGTAATTGTAAGAACAAGAGGAAGAATGGTAAAATAAAAACGGTGCCGTCTCGAGTGTTCTAGGGTTAGTGAAACTCAATGGAGGAAAATTAGCGACGAAAAGCAGAGGATACGTTTAGTTAGGCATAGGGTATGTTCTGAGAAGTGGGTTTGCCAGAAATTTTCCTGCGTGGAAATTCAATGACCCTGGATGTTTACTTACCTAACACAGGTTTTTAATGGGTCGCATCGGCACACATCGGTCAATCTAGAGCACAAACCGAAAGTACGGGTTTTTCTACTCGACGCAACAGAGTTAATGCATTGTGAGAGAAATTTTATCAGCCATGTACAACAGTCAGAATCAGTAATTGCTTGTGGAAGGTAATGTATGACAGAACATCATCGTTTCCATGAAAATGTTTTTTTTTCTGAAGCACTGCGACAACCTCCATCTATTTGAATATAGTTGTGACTGTAAGAGTGAATGAGGCATAACCCATACCTTAGGCAAAACTGAGGGCGGCACTCCCCGGTAGCCCCTCCTACCTGCACTATTTGTCATGACTAATAGGGATCTATCTTTGAGAAAACACTCAAACCGCGATTATGAAGCAAACGGGTTATACAGGTTCGCAGTAAATCAGCGAATAAATATACTCTCTCTGTCAACATTCTTCCTTTTGAACAGTTTTTGATATTGGTGATTTTAGGAAATTACAATGCCGAGTTGTTAATATTTTGCACAGCATTGTGAGTGAAAAATAATATCAGTGCTACTGGCAGCTAATTTTTTTTTAATATTGTTAGGATTCACTTTAGAATCGATGCTCGAAGTCGATTACCAACGACTTTACCGATATTTTCATTAAGCTAAACCATTGACTGCATGAATTCTTCAAGCATGCTTTCGAATGCGGTAGGAATGCAGTAAAATCATGTTGTAGAATACTGCGGTTGAGATTGGTTGAAAGGAGAATTATATGAATACGTTTCATTTTATTCTTTGCAAAAGAACATTTAGAAAATATGTTCGATGACACCCCATCAAGACTCGGGGATCTTAAACTAGGTATCGTGCAGGTAAAACTGCTGAAATGGAAAATGTCCAGCATATCATGAAAGAAATCACTTATTCAAACTGCAACATTTGCCTCGTGAGTGAAGCGAGCTCTCCAATATATTTTTAATTGAAAAGAATCTCACGATTTATTGCAATGCAAATCCTCTGCAGCTGTTCTGGCAACGAAATGAACATCTTGGCTCTCACCTCATTTTGACATGCGAGATAGAGATACGTCGGTGACTTTTCAAGCCTTTCTCCGCAGCACATCTGCTTCTTTCCCACCTTCCTACCACAAGGCTTCGGGTCGATGTCATGAGTGAATGGGGATCAGAGGTTAAGGCACCTTCACTCCTTTGATTCCCCTTGAAATTGAGACAGCCTATGCAGGAACTCTCGTAGAATTATTTCTTTTATTTTTTATTACTGGAAGAGTAGTCGTCAAAATTTCACCTGGATTTTCTAACGTCTTCAGAATTCAATCATTTTCCTGATGCGCGATCAGTTTGAACTCGAGAGATATTAACGTTTGATCGTTTCCTCTAAAGCTGGATTAATTCCTGCGATGAGTTTCCTTTTGCGCTTCTTCTATTATCACGAGATGATTATATCCTTCTCATTATATATTTCCTTCTCATTCGGGGATAGCAGTTTATCTCTGAAAAGGGGATAATTAAAATCCAAAATTTGAAGCGAGACGGGGAGCAATAAGCTAATACCTATCAATCCGTACGCTCTTCCTCGGGATAAGGAGATAGACATCGAATGGAAGAAATGCACAGAAATTCACTGTGCTGACTACGACAGGAAGAAAGAATAGAAAAATTCAGCCAATGGGAAACAAGGAAAAGGGTGTCCGATTATAATCACCGATTGATGCAGCTGAGAAAAGGTAGGCGTCTAAAGTGAGGAATTCAGGAAGACAGGCCGACTTGGGTGAATGACATATCTTATCGAAAGCTTGTCTTTATGACGGATGCGAAAAAAATATCATTTTGGCATATCGATACAGGACGGAATCGATGATTTATGTTTTAATAAAATTCCAGAATACACGCTGGGACACAGTATTAACATTTGATTCCTTAGCTAAATGCTGATCATCTATGAGGAGCAATAAATTTGGTTGAATAAATTATTACCGTACAGGGTTCGTCCGGAAAATAAGTTTATGATGCTCATTGTCTTTTTTGACAAAAGGGGAGTCGTCCACTACGAATTTGTACCTGAACGACAAACTGTAAATGCTGCATTTTACGTCCAAGTGCTCGACAGGCTTCGAAAACGAGTCGCCCGCGTCCGGCCAGCGATCAACCGTATGACTGACAACCTGAGCGACAATGCGCCGTCTCACACCTCGCTTGTCGTGATGGACTTCTTGGCCAAGCACGGCGTGGCAACGCTGTCGCACCCGCCCTACAGCCCGGACTTGGCACCACCGGTCTTCTTTCTGTTCCCGAAGATAAAGAGGAGTTTGAAAGGAACGCGATACGGGACTTTGGACGCCGTCAAAGAGGCCGTGACGACGTGTCTTCGAGAGGTTCCCGATGATGCCTTCGCGGGAGCGTTCCAGGAATGGGAACAAGTGTATCGACTCACAAAGGTCCTATTTTGAGGAATATTAGCTTAAGATATGTAAAAGTGTAATAAATTTTTTTTCCTGAGCTCAGTACACTTATTTTCCGGACGAATCCTGTATTATTTATCTAGAAAAGTAGATGGAGGAAAGTTTATTTTGAAAATGACGCAAAAATCTGAGTTTTAAGAAACCTTCCTTGATTTATGTAACATTAACATTTCTTTTCCCATCAATTCTCTGGCACTTGAATGCTTCTTCTAGGCCTTCACAAACTTCAGGGTCTCATTTCCTTTTATTATCATATTGTAAATCGATGAGTCATAATATGTATTATTTTACGTTTTGACAAATATTTTTGGACAAAGTTTGCCGTTACGGGATTTACAGATAATAATGAAATTCACCTGATGTATTTTCCTTATTGAAAGAAAAATTGGAGCTGTTGTAGATATCTCCACTTAAAAAAATATATGTTTTATGTTTTAAAACATATTGTTTGAAAAAACAAGTACCAAATATTTCTTTCGCCCAGCACCACTTTTAGCCCGATTCCTTGTTTCGAAACCAGAATATTCTTTTAGCATTTTATACCGGTATTTTCATATCAACAAATGTCTTGAGCTTAATTCTAACCATTAAGCTAAGGTTAGCACACCCGTTTCCCTGAATAATCCTTGAAAAAATAAGTCGTAGTTTTATATTAGTTATATATTACTTTTAATTACGTTATTTTTTATAAAATATATTGAAATGAAGATTTATTAATTATATATTAATTAGCATGAAATTTAATTTAGTTGACTAATAAACTACAATCAAAATTGAAAATTAGTATCTAAGTTTTCTCTTATCTTTGATTATTCATGGTTGAGTTCTTTAAGGCTGACAAATGGTCACAATTTAAAATTTGAAAAAAAGAGCGTTCTACCTTGAGTGATAAATATATGGAGTTCATAATATCTAATGCGATTTAATTTTCCACAATTCCATTTCTGATCCCACATCCTATCGAAATATCGCGGCAGGTCACACAACCTCATCAACCTTTTCGAAATAAAGTCAGATCCCGAGAAACTTATGGCTCCAATTCCTTTTTCGTATGAAATGAACTTAATTTTTACGGGCTCTTCGTGTTAGGCACAGTCTGTCCCGTGCTGTGTCACCCTTTATTCCCTATCGCCCTACATCACCCCACTCCCGTGGCAAAAGACCCTTTCGAAAATCCTTTCCCAACCATCCCCACCAACTTTGCCTTTCTAATCCTTTCTCTCGTCCACTATCTGCATGATTCTTCATCACCCTTCTCTCTCTCCCCTCTCCGTTCCCTTCTACCTATTCTAATAAGCGTATTTTCCTCCCTCCATACTCATTTATCCAACCATCATACAAAAACAACCCGAATAGCGCACTCAAAAATTTTGTTTAATAATTTTATAATTTTGAAGTTTCCGCTTTTTAAAATTATCATTTCTTCTTATTCGATACATTTAAATCTTTTTTCAGACGTGAAATTTGGAACATGCTTTTACTGCAAGTCGATCTGAAACTCATTTATCACACATGTAATGAGTGATACGGTTTCTGTAACTAGAAAAACCATTCATAAGGGTATACAGTAACTAATTTTTTTCTGTCCAAAATAAATCCTAGCAAATACATTCTACCAAAACGCTTTTTTAGCTGATGAATACGATTTCATTTCAGGCAAGATGTTTAACGATTTGAGATAATCACTTCCCAAATACGATAAACCATCGAGAGACAAGTCGATCACATATGTAGTTCTTGGACAATCATTGCAGTAATTATATTTTCTTACCATAACCAACTAGTCAGTTGGCTTTATGATTTTTTAAAAATATCTAACTCTTCGCGTAAAATTAATTGCCATACCACGATGTTCTTGATCTAGATCGAAACGTTTAATACGGCGTTAAGTTTGGTTCATCTTCCTACATCAGTGCGATTTAATATCAGAAGGGATCCCTAGATATATACTTCGACGTCACCCTCCACTTACTCCCACCCCCCTCCCTTCTCACAACCAGGAAATTCCCCCTTCTTCGCAGCCCTCCCCGATGTGTCGCAGCCTCCCCACTCCAACCTTTCACTAATTTGTTGGCCGGGTGGAAATAGTACTGCGCTGTGGACATGTTTATTCGAATGGCTTCGCCCATTCCCATTTCTATCTCACTAATGACACCTCACCCCAAGCTCCGTCCCTCCCACCCCCAACTTCCCCAACCCCTCTATCTGTCCCGCCGCAGCCCCTTCCTCGTCACTCTCCCCCCTCCCCTCCTACTCACCCTTCCAGCTTCCCCAATTGGACGAGGGAGCGGACAAGAATTTGAGAAAAAAGAACCTCTCACTCACACACACACACACACACGGACGCGCGGTGGTATTTATTCGTGGATGGAAGCATTTCCCGGTCTTGCTGTGGCTAATGGTTCCCGAGAACAAAGCGGAGCGAAGCCGGTCGTACGTTAAGGCATCCGATCCGAAGGGTGAGAGGGAGACGCCGCGGTCGAGCCTGTGGGATTTTGGGTGGGCGAGGGGTGGGATGGAAGAGTCGAAGGACGGTTGACGTGGTGCTATAGTGCGCCTATAAGGATAATAAAGGTGAGGTGAGGATACGAGGGGCTCGTGGTAATCTAGTATCATTGCAGATGATATGAGGAGCGAAAAGCTGAGTTTTGTCCCAGTTGGGAGCGGGGGCAAACGGGCCACGCCCCACTCCAATATTTCTTCATTGATCTCTCGAAAATGGAAACAAAGGAGAGGAATCTACATCGACTTGCCGCTCACCGATCTGATTTACTTCCGATGTTCAAAGAAAGAGACACTGGTTTTATTTCAAATATTTTAAGGAGACATGAAGTCTGTGGTCGCGATAGTCAAGGGGGTAGAGCGTTGGACTATTGACCGGAGGACCGGGTTCGATTCCCGGGCACCTCCAGTTCCGCCCAAGCTATGTGATTTTTAGGGTACCAGATCTTCCTGGGAAACCATAACCGGCACAGGGAAAGGAACTGGCCCCCCTATCCTGATGTGTGAATTCACACGCCGTCGGGCTTAGTACTAGGTGAACTCTACCATCACCTACCAAAACGACCTTCGGGTTGATTACAGTGTTTATGGGTTTTTTATATTAATTCGGAAAACTGAATAGTTACGAGTAGATTTGGAAAATACGCCGTGAATTTGGGACTAGTGTAGCAATAATTAAATATCTAATTTAAGACTGCATTTATCCAGTGGAATATCGGAGTGTACCTGTATGAAAATTGAAAATAATGGGAGTCTGTAGATTAAGTGTAGAAAGAGTAACACAGGTACAATGAAATTATTTAGAAGTTCTTGCTCGCAATGAGAGCTAACATCAAATGTTGGGACAACTACAAAAAACTATACTTTTACAAACTAAAGAATTTTCAAGTCTACTGAAACTTGACGTCTTCGTGCCTTATTTCTAGTATGGAAATTACTTTGTGACCCAAATAGGAACTAGTTAGCGATCTTCTTCTGACACGAAGGAGCGGGGTAAAGTGATTAGAGGTTTCATTTTTGAGTTTCCAAATCTGAGGGCTAGAATTTGATTTGAAATGCATGAACATAATCCTGGCGCTAACCAAGATGTCGTGTGGATGGAACTTCACCTAATCGTATAATCACCGTAGACTGAACTCCGGGCAGATATTTGGCACATTGACTCCTTTCCGTATTTGTGTCAATGCCAATCATATATAAATTATCAGCACACTACTTTAGTACCAAATAAGGAAATATACAATAATTTCATTTTCGATTTTCTAAATTCCAAAATTTTCTTTGTCTGCACCGGAATCCGTCGAGTTACTTTAGAAATGCGTTACTTATATTTTTTGCGATGTAAAACCTTAAGCTTTCTTTAACTACTGCCGTAAACACAGTAATCAACCCAAAGATCGGTTTGGCAGGTGATGGTAGAGGCACCCATTATTATTATTAGTATTAAGGTCGAGGGCGTGTGAAATTCACACGCCAAGGTAAGGGGACCAGTTCCTTTCCCTGTGCCGGCAATGGTTTCCCAAGATGATCTCGTGCCAGAAAAATTAAACAGCTTGGGTGGAGCTGAAGTTGCCCAGAGAGGCGTGTCGAATTGCGTGGGAATCGAACCCGGTCCTTTGGTCAGTAGCCCAACGCTCTACCCCTGGACTACCGCGACTCACTCACCATTATTGTCGTCTTAGAAAGCCTTACTGGAGTGATTACGGCTGAAACTGTTTCCATTTCCATAATCCATCATTTCTAAGCGACAATACAAACTTTTGCTTCTCTCAGGATAGATATGTAAAGATGTTAATAACAAATTAATTCGACATAAATAAGTGGGTTAAGTTTTCATGAAATAAAAACTTAGTGAATTCACTCTTTTGCAATTAGCTACCCACAATTCACTCCTCGAGTTCTATTGTACTTCTTTTACTACTTTGGACGAGCGAATGAAATTCGTTAATATGTTAAGTGAATTTTATTTTCCAAAAGACGAGCAGCATTTAAGAGTCGAGGAGAGGTGATAATGAGGAGGAAGAGGGGTGGCTGGTGGGGAGAAACCCGTCTTCGGCCCTGACCTACTTCTAAGAAAAGTCGCCAGTGGCTCCATAGCCCGTCGTCCCATCGAACGGACGCCTTATTGCACTCAAAGCGACCACCACATGGCACTCAGATAAGGGACTGCAACGCCACCAGAAATACTGCCTCCCCTGGGAATTACGCCTGGGAATTCGGCAAGGGAATGCATACCACGGGCCACCAGACCGACCGAAACGATCCCGGAAAGGGAAGGACAAGCGAGGGGAAGGGGAGCGAAAGAAGGGCGAGAAATATTAGGGAAAAAATAGCGTCCTACCCATGTTTCGTGTCCCTGCCTCCCCTCTCCCTCCAGGTTTCTCCCTCTTTGTACCCACATCCGCCATCCCTTGAGCGAGGAACCACCCACACCCTCCTCCAAAACCACTATTCCTTCCTGAAAACATTCCTCGTTTGCATCGGAATCACGAAAACTCCCGCCACCTCCTCAAAGCGGCTCCGCCCGTCTCCCTGGCCGACGGACTGAGTGTGAGAGAGGGGACGTTAAGAATTACGCTAAGAGAAGGAAAAATGTATTTATAGGGAAAATTATGAACCAGGGGACGCCATTTATGGAGACACTGATAGTTGGTCAAGGTTTGTTAGAAGGGGGGTTGTGCGAAAGTGGAGTGAAATCTTTAAGGGGAGTGAGAGATCAGTGGCGAAGGGCCAAAAATGGAAACAGGGGAAGGTTTATACTGGTGAAAATGGAGGAAAGCAGAGACTGCAGCGGATCCTTAATGCCCTCCGTTAATCTCAATCGGGAAATAAAAAGTTTCATTGGCCCGTACTTTGATCTTGGGAGCGTACTCAGCGGGAATAAGTAAGATTTTGACCCAGCTTCGGTGGCCCGTAATTGCTTTTCGCACTCATATGACCACAAACAGTTCTCTCTTCTGCTTACGGTTTATGTCTTTGGGAACGATGAATCTTCATGGTCCAATTTTTCATAATTTTTTTAAGCAATTAAGTTTGACCTTAAGTTGCCATAAGTATCATTATCGCCATCAAATTTCACCTTGCTTTTCTTTCTCCGGTGGAGTACACTTTATCTTTCGTGGGACTTTCCATCTGTTTGGTGCATGCAAGCTCATCGAGATTACTCCACGAAATTATGCTTCGAGAACGAGGTAAAAATGTACAACTAAGATGTAATTTCGATAGAGGTTAATTGTAGTAAATGGAAAGAGCATCTAATACCGCGCCCCTCAATTCCAATGGTGGAGTGAATTTATATTTAAGTTCGGTTGCAGTTAGTTTTCGAAATTAGTCGTTTAAGTTATGTTGTTTCAGAACCTCCAATGATCACAAACATAATAGCTAGACCTAATTTGTGAATAGTTTGTTTTTTTTATTATAAGACTATCCGTTTAATCTACATTCATTATTTTGTCTTTAAAAATGTATCTTGGTTTAGTCTATTTTTTGACGAAACATCTTTCTCTATTTAGACAAATCTATGATACAAAGTATATAACTTGTAGTGTAAACGAAGAATATGAAATAAGTATTGTACAGTCACTTTACATGATTAAAGCCCAACCGATAAACCAAACTTCTCTTGAAGTGCTCATCAATAGTCGTGGCACTTTTGTCTCTTTGCCCATAGCTTAAATTAAAAGTTGCACATGAAATACCACATGTCCTTCACGCTAGTTTATGTTATTCTATCCATTTATTCTGACTTGATTTGCTCTAGATGTCGGAATATTTTTATATATAATGTTGAAGATGTTTGGTATTTCAGCAAATAACCTTTACGCAAAACAAATACAAGTGTTACTCTTATCCTTATTGGCATTCTACCTTTTATTAGGTTTAGGATGCACGCTGACTAAAAAACGATAAATTTCATTGCTCCTTCCTCACCATGTCTAGCACTTTCTCGCTTGTTTTCCTTTCTTTCCATTTCACCTTTTTCACCCTTATCCGCAATACCCTTTCAAAATCCTCCAATTCCAGGCTTCTCATCTTCCTTCAATGACCATGTTTCCGTGCCATATAGATGCACGCTCCATATCAAAGATGTAACGAGACTTTTCTTAACAGCCTTACTCAACGTCCCGATCATAAATTCTCTCCTTGTGACAAAGTTTATTCGCCTAACTCAATTCTTCTCCTTATGTACGTACTAAATTGGGTCTCTTGGTCCAAAACACAGTAATGATAGGTAAATTACTTCACCTGATCTAGTTTTCACCCTGTTATTTTAATCTAAACTATAGCTTAACTATACTACCCTACAACTAATACACTAACTTAGACTTCCTCCTTTCCAAAAAAACACGTAACCGTTACTTAGCCTAGCACATTGATTATCATCTCATAGCTATCACACTGATGTTTTAATGTGCTCAGAACTGATTGTCACCCATTGGTTGACTGGTTATCTAAAGAGTGATCATCTGTAAATCTAATCGATTTCGTGATTTCTCCAGCTACTTTCACTCCTGTCTCCAGCCTTTCTCATTTCTCCCCAACCATTATCTCTGCCTGTATATATATATATATATATATATGAGAAAGGTCATAGTGGGCATTCCTGTCTTACTATCTTGCCTAGAATACGCCAGCCCAACTCTTGATCCGCCACACCCACCTGAGCAGTTTGAGAAAAGTACCGGTAGCGGTAATTTGCCTATAGCTCTAATATTCTTCTGTTTTCTTTAATATATTCATTAGTGTGCCAATTTTCTCTATCAAACGCTTTCTCTGAATTCACGAAATAAGGGAATATATCCTAGTTGTATTCTGTGTTCCCATGTATTAGTGACCTCATTGGCAGAAAGGGGACAGGCACGCGTGCCTCTCCCCTTTCTGAACACAAAATGGTCATTCCCAAATTAATTATGTAGTTTCCTTTCCATCCTCCAATTGACGATCTGTAGCACCCCTTTAGCCGTGTTCGAACTCGAAATTATTGTGGTATAGTTTTCCCATATGGATACCTTTTCCTTTTTTGGAATTGGAACTAACACTGATCTGACGAAATTTCCCGGACAATGGCCTCCCTCATAAACGCTACAAATTAATCCATAAAAACTCTTCCGTAAGCAATTTCCTAGACCTTTAAATAGTTCAGAAGGGATGTTATCTATCTCCACAGCCTTATTTGATTTCAATTCGCTTAATAGTATCTTCTCTCTCTCGCAATCAAGTATGCATATGAACCTGGGACTCCTATAGGTCCGTATCTAAACGCTCTATCAACCATTCTTCCGTATTTTCAAATATTATATGTTATTTATAACGTTAGGGCAAAGTGCCAAGTCAATAACTGATATGAATAGGTAATTTTATTTTCGTTGGTTAAGCAATACATGTAAGAAGGTCATTGATGACTAGCATTTGTTGAATGGAAGTGTTATAAACAAATTAGATGGAGATTTTCATAGTTAACACCAAGGTTTACATAGAATTAATCATCATTTGTAATGTAATTTTTCCTGGTCTTTTCGAAAAAATATGACGATAAAAAATCCTAAGCTCTAGCTTCACAGTTGAATGTGCATAATAACAGAAATAATTTCCATGATACTGTTTGTTCCATGTATACATGTAAAAACTATTATCACAGCGCAAATACTTAACAGTTTATTTCTTTAATAATTGTTGCTTCAAAAGCTTGTGTACATATAATATGTCAGGGAAAATCGAGAGGGAATTTGATACCTTTCTAATTTGAAAGTATTGTATTAAATATGCCTAGTCTAAAGGTAACATTGGAGCATTCAAACATGTGAACTAGATCGACAGCCTTGTGAAACATCATATTTGAGCACTCCTGTTTCTCCAACAACTGTGATTAGTTTTCAATTTTTGCATATTAAAGGATACCTGTCACATTAAACGTATAAATGTCGAACGCAAACGGAAAATTTGTTTTCGTCAGTTTTAGTTTTAATTTGTTATGGCGTTAATTTAGTCACATGGGAATCAGTTAACAAAGCCCCCAGCAAAGATAGCCCCGACCTAAATGAACTAACAGTAGCGACAAAAAAAAACATGAAAACAATTTTTCTTTAGTCCTGCTCAACTCACCCATCTCTCTCGACGTGTTGTGCAACATGCGTACTACTCTCCTCACCATGCCTCAGTGAGGACGGGGAGCAGCCGTTGAGTTACTACAGTGACTAATTGCGGGAGGAAAAACATCCTGCCGGCACTTTTCCGTGGCCGTTGTCATTGACCGCGTCACCTCTAGCATTACGATGAAATCCGGTGGGCGTCTTCGTGCATTTTCGTTTCAATTTTTTTTATTCACTTTGAGGCACCCAAATTCGTGGGCCGTCATTAAGCCGAGTGGCAGAATTTATATCCCCTCACGTGAGATTGCAAATCTTGAAATGATCGGACGGAGATAAGTGAATTGGACTCCTCTCGGACGCGCTCACGAAGCCCGCGGTAATAACAGCCCCTCTCCTCCTCCCTCCCTCGATAGGATCAATTAACGGGGGTGAGCATAACGGGCCGCCCCGAGGGCAGGTGTGTCATATGGACTACATTTTGTGTGACATGACAACCTCGCTGGAAGATATATATTTTACCATAATCTCGCGGCACGACCACCCGGGAGAGGAGAAGCGAGAACCATTGAATTCGCGAGGAAATTAATGGCTGCCGAAGGGAAAGTAAGACAGGCACACAAACACACGTCTGGTTGTAACCTCTTCAAATTGAAATAGAGATGAGATACACCGAGAAAAGGAGAAAACAAATGAAAACACGATAAAGCAATGACAAAGTAAGAGAACATGGGGAAGGAAGTAAAGGAAAGATCAACGTGTGCAGGACGAATTGAAGGGAAATCAACCGTCCGTCAAAGTTTAAAGAGCAAATTATATGAATAAGAATAATTTCTTGTGGGATATAATTTTGGAAAACGTGTGATATACCTTCATGACTAATTTAACGGCAGCTACTATAGATGTGCATTCGAACCATAAGGACATCAGATGTGCTATAAATTAATCTCGGGGAAGAGCAGGAACTAATTTCAGTGCAGGATTGAATATTGGGCCGATGTTGATGCAGTGATGAAAATTCAGTATCGGTTGAAACGGATATATTCTACAACGTTTTCTTTGTAGTAGATTGAAGTTAATACAAAGGGTTTATCTCCCGTAATGTGAGAGCGTAGAACTTATTGCTATGACTAACGTCAACCTCAATCGTGCATTGATTGCAAGCAAGATATTTCAATGCATAATGAAAAGAGAAACTTTATAATTCCACATAGATTTATTAGACGGACGACCCAGGTTTCGACGTGGCACGTCATCCACGTCGAAACCTGGGTCGTCCGTCTAATAAATCTATGTGGAATTATAAAGTTTCTCTTTTCATTATGTTGAGTCGATTCCATGAAGTCACGCCCGAGACAACGAATTATATTTCAATGCGTTCTTTTTGCTCTTTTTTAGGATGAACCGTCCTTATTTTATTTGTCTATTTCACAAAAGGTTATTTATTGAGCCACAACATGAATGTTATGGTAAGATAGTCATTCCTTACAGTACAGGATGGTAAAAAAATTAGATTCTCCCATACGGAAGACTTTCTGAATTAATTCCATTCGATTGAGCGAGTGTGATTCGCCGTAACATTCCGAATTCTTGAAAACTCGCTTGTCGATTTCGATTTCAGCAATAAGGTGTCATTTTCAAGGCAGCTGCTTCATAGTCCCCGGAGTTCAAATTTCACAAAATTTACGCCCGTTTATCCTCGTCTGGCTAATTAAAAAGCCGCGATATCAATTATGGCCTTGGAGAAATATATCGAACGAGACGTATTTATGAGTACTCACGGAATTGAAGATGGGAGGAGTTGAAGTGTCATTGCAGTCGGGAGGCGTTGCGCAAAACGGGAAAGACGGAAGGAAAAAGTGAGGAGGACATGGATGCAAAGATAAAGAGGGGGTTGGAGATGTAAGGAGAGAGATAATTATGGGGGGGAGAAGGATGCGGAGAGTCCGTTCGGAATCGAGCCTTTCTCCTGGATAGAGAGAGGGGGGATGGGAAGGGGAAGTGAGAGGTGGGGGGGGGATATTAGAGTGAAATAGAGGTAGGGCGGGAGGTAATTAGAGAAAAACAATCGAGGAGGGGAACGGGGGCATTTTTTTTAGTTGATAGTTCGATTCCACCACACTTGAGCCCCCCCCCTCAAATGGAGGCTTAAGGGGGCTGCGGGGAGGATGCGGAGTGATAGATAGAAACGAACCGCCGGTGGAGGGCAAGAAATGGAGTAGGGACCGGTTTAACTGGTTTCAACCTTTCGTGAAATACACCCGAAACTACAGCACAGAACACTCCAAGGGAATCGTCCACTTCCACTCATTTCCACCCAAACATTCGACCCCTCCCCTCCACTCCTCGCAACCCCTTAAAAGGTTTCCTTTTTTCGTCGCCGCCTCAAGCGGGCCCCCACTTCCGACCCCCACTCGCGCATCTCGACCTGCCACATTCGCGACCCCCGTGCCCACGCTCCGTCGCCAAACCCACCGCCATCCGTCGCCGCGCGTGACCCCAGTGCGACTATTATTCTCCCTCCCCGGCACCATTCCTTTCCCATCAAGTTTGCTGACTGACGCCATCATCTCTTCTCCGTTCCCCACTGTAAAAAATAATCTCCAAGCGGCGAGTCGGTCCAGATCGTCGGCTTCCCCCAATTCAAATTGCTTCTTCTGTTTCTGCCCTCCGGGCTCCGAACTCCAGCCCGGCACGAATGCAAAACGGGTCCTCGGGATTTCGGGTCGGTTATATCACTTCTCGAACTCAAATGCCCGCCGTTTGGTTCATTTGCACTTTCCAGTCATGGACCTTTTAGGAATAACGCCGTTATTCGGTTTGTTTGTGAAATTAGTTTGAAGATCATGGAAGGAAAATGCGCATGAGTTTCGGCCTTATTTTTTTGTAGCAGAAATAATACCCGTTTGTTAGCAATGCACTGTTATTAATTATTGGTGGAGGTAAGTTGACAGCTTCGACGGATGAATGAATGTCGCAAATTAATCTTCGAAATAGATCTACTCGTCCAATGATGGTGGATGATGCAGTAACCTGATTTTAATGGCTATCCATTCCAAAGTCAGCTAAAATGTATCCTATCACAAAACCGTTTCTATCACTTTTCCTTAGTTATATCAGACGCACCCACACATTCAAATTCACTATTACAATTATCTTCGTTAATTATATATTTCTACAGTTCTTCGCAACGCATTTTCCTGAAACCATTACTTCCCCACTACTTAATTTGGCCTACATCTGTTGGAATATCTCCCATTCAATAGATTTCTCTCTGATTCTTCCTGCATTATGTAATATTCATTCCATTAGTTTTCAATTTCTAACAGATTTCCATAAAACTTCCCTTTTCCACCCTTTGTTTACAAAATTCCTCATTTAATGATTTCACTTTCCACTTTTATTTTCAGCAGTTTTATCGTATGTAGAATAAATTGTAAATGTAATATTTGCCTTACTATTCGATTAAATCCTGCAATTATAGATTATGGGCCCTCTGGTTTATAAAACAACACACTCTGTAATGCTTTCTTCTCAGTTTTTGTCTCATTTGATGTATAGAGATAAATACAAAGAACTCCAATAGATCCTTTTCAGAAAATGTATTGTACTATAAATTATAAGTGCAATTAAAAATCGAAGTTCCATCAAACTACGTGTAAATCCATGTATTTTTATCTATTGACCGTATTAAAGTAGTTTTGGAACGCGAGTGTTTCCCACAGTTTACCGCGAGTATTTTACATTCTTTGACTTCAAGTCAACCTCGATAATCTTTTATCATTCCAATTTATCCCTTCTCCCGCGAATATCTCTCTTCTCCATGAGAAATTCTTTTCATCTCTGTCTTTATTTTTAACTAGAAGCTTCTCTGTCTCCATCGCCGGATTGCAGCATTTCTTATCGAATGCAAGCCTGAGCCGTCTACACCTAATGTCTCAACCCATTTTTTTACGGTTTGCCATTTTTATCTCATTCCTGCCACTCGAAGTTTTCCCTGTTTTATTTATTTTCCTTGATTATAATATTATTTAATTAATTATAAAAATTTAATTTAATTATAAAAATCGATAATTATCGATTATCCCCTAAGCAATCCCTTTCCACGCTTGTGTATAGTACTTGATATGTAGGTTCACTCCTCAGTTCAATATATCCAAAACACTACTCAAGAACGCTGTAAAAGAGGCATCTGCTTCGTTTCAAAAGATATAGCTATTAATTTTGTTATGATATTTTGAATATCCACCGTACACTTTTTTACCAACTTTTATCAGTTTGCTTCATATTAAGAACGGGTAAATATTCCCTCAACGTGTCATTTTGAAATGCGAGGGGTTTAGGAAGCAGGTGGTGGTGAAGTAAGTTTTGGCATAGTCATCAAGGAAACTGATCTTCAAGTTGGAAAATGTGAAAGTGGACATCCGTAATAACTAACGACAATGCCCATGGGTCGCCACTTAAAGTGATTTATGGGTAAATTTTTAATAATTAAATGTTGTTATCGATCGCTTCGTTAATGCTTCGGAGAATGCATTACGCCTGAGGTTCATCGCATCAATTTGTAATGAATCCAAGTAGAAAACATTCATAAAAGCTGCAGCTTAGTCAGCGTGAAATATGTTCACATTTTTGCTTGAGCTACTCTTGCGAAAGAGTTACTTGCGTTCTACATAACAAATGCCTCATTCACAACTCTGTCCTTTCCTATTAAGCAAGTTTACTTAATTAATTTACTTCTAGCGACTCGATGGTTCGTTTGCCACTGCTCTATCCTTTTAACTCAATTCTAAACAGGTTTTTTAGCTTATCATCCTTCCCCCTAGTCGCTGGCATATCTGAAATTGAATCAGTTTTTCTTAATTAACTGTTACATCCGACGGTTTCTTTTCAAAAAGTTTTTTCCACTTTTCACTACAGCCTTCTCAATGGTACACTGAATTCACTGAAAACTTCTTATGTGAAGAAGTTTTCAGTGAAAACAGAAACGGAATTTCTTTAGCAAAGACAACTTATTTTGGCTTTGGGTTCAGAAAACAGTTCTTAAAGATCGTGTTCGGTTCTGCCCATTATTCCGCATCCACCCTCTCAGATTAACCTAATTTTCCAGCACCCAATCTATCATGGTATTAATCAACATGGATTTGATCAACATGACTTTAATATAAACGTATGACTGTGTTATTATCAGAATAACCATGACAGGTTTATTACACGGCCCGGTTTTGAAATTAAATTTTCATTTAAGGATTTTCATATTACAGAATTTCGAATAATGTTCTGTATGATTCATTTAATGCATCCATAACATTTCAAGTCGAATTATTTGGCATTCCCAGTTTGAAATACATTTGCTAATACTGTTGAAAGTACAATTTCATTTGCGTAATTTCGGAAATATGATTCTGCTATAGGTACTTTGAGAATTATTTTAATCACATAGCCGTAGGCATGCATTTAAGCATAGCCGTAGTAACTATGAAATGATTAGAAATATTTTCTAGGAACTATGTGTACTATGTGAACATCTTATGATACTACATGTAAATAATTCTCCTCCGAGTCTCCTACAAACATCAGGTTACAGTAATGCCATATTGAACAAACACGGGAGAGTATCATTATTAAATTTATTTCATTGATTCATAATCATATTCCGTCTGAAGAGTCTGCTTTTTTCACGAAAGTTAAATGTACATGTAGTCGAGGATGTCCTCTACTCTATCGTTTTTTCCCCCTTACACTATCCTCTTCTTCAGTTAATAAAACCCTCTGACAGTCTTTGTGCCGTCCGGAAAAAACTATTCTCTTTTGTCTTTCCTCCGTTTTCCCAATATTCCTCCTCTTATCTGGACCTTCACTACACCACTACCTAACAAAATTTCCTTCATAGACATATCCTCTTTCGATTTTCAACCAGCAGCTTCCTCTTTTCCCATCATACGTAAAACTTTGCCTATTACCGTGCGCTTTAACATGCTTAATTCTTTGATTCAATTTCATGTCCATATGCCAAAAGTTTCAAATTTACTCTCACGATTTTCCTTCAATGTCCAGGTTTAGGAATCACACAGCCTAAAAATGAATGCCATGAATAATACGATATGTTTTCACTATACAATTTTATTTACGTTTAGGTACCTTTCATCAATTTCCTCTTCTTCGCGAATATATACTCGTAATTTGTCAAAACAATTCTTCTAATTTCCGTACTATTGCGCCTAATATCTTCCAAAATACTTCACCTAATTGGAAGCGTTTTTTGTTCTAAATTTATTCCCTATTTCAATGATGTTTAAGTTATCCGTCTTAGTTCATATTTATTCTTTCTCTATTTATTCTTAATCCGAAAACAGCACTTTTTGGCCTTTCATATCAAACTGTTAATAGTGATAACAATGGACACGATTACGAACACCCAAGGTCTAGGTGGAGGAAAACTCACCCAGGAGGGAATCGAACCCGCGACACTTGGATTGGCAGACGAGGAAATTATCCCGCCGCCACCGGGGTCGGCTAATTTTTCAGAATTTCATCAAGATCTCCTTTGGTAAATCTTCATTCCGTACTTTGGTTATTGATCTTGAATAGATACAGTCAACTAGAACTCTTTTCTTTTCTGCTAGGATAACTAATGCTTGAGGATTTACAAGCCTTACTTAACTTGATTGGCTCTCATCACAATTTACATCCCCAAGTGAAGTCCCTCTCATGCCATCCTTATATTTAAATGGTAATTTATTTTATTTTTCTTGCTGTTTTTTTTAATGCTCCGGAATTGAATTGAGATATTCAGAATAACTTCATGGCTCGGCACTCTCAAACATCAATCAAAATTGCCCTTGTTCCGTAATTAATTCCAATGATATCGAAATTTTGTAAATGGTCAGGCTAATTATTCTACGAATTAAAACGGCCAATATCATTTAAAAATATTGAACAATGGTGAAAAATGATACATTGTTAAAAAACTGCAATAATTACTTTGTTAAATCTTAGTTTTGCGTTCTCGTTCGTGTGCGGAATGCAGTACGCAAAGTCCTGGTCTGTCGAGGCACTCACGTATCATTAAGAAATTTTACGCTAATTTGATACCAATCACCTGAGTTTGAACTCGGATCATAAGTCAATGCATCAGTCTCAAAGTCTAGAATTTTTTTTTACGAGAGGTTTCGTGAGCCTGTCGATAATAGTTTTCGAAAGAGCAATTCGCCGACATCACACCTGGCCTTCGGTTTCAGACGGGGCAGATGATTCCAGTGGTTCTTTGAATGACGATAGAGCAGATAATGGCGCTGGATTTATTTTATAGAAATTTCTCCGGAGAACTCATTCCAAAGCATTTGGTAACGCTTAAAAGAGATTATACTGAATTTTTCCATTTCCCTCCCACCTTTCCGAATCTCTCCCTATTTTTTCATCCACCACTTCCTCTTGCACGGCTGCCCCTTAGTCGTTTCGCTATGCCCTTCCAATGGTATACACCCTTCCTCTGTCCCTACTGCTGCCCATCTCCACTTCCCGCTCCTCTCCATTTAAGATACCTACGTCCCCGCATACCTCGGCTTCCATCCCCCCCCTCCCATTCCTACACCCCCACGCATATCCTGCCCCGACTAACCAGGTGCTTCCAGTGACATCTCCTGCGGAGGACATGGCGTGTTCTTGTCAAGAGATCGGCGGCGCCTTATAGAGACCAAAGGGAGTCGCTTAATCGCCAGGGATTGGGAGGGGAAAGGGCTTGGGGTAGGGAGGATAGGAGAGAAAAAAACTCGCGTCCTTGCCGCCCGGGCACTCGGCGCGTTCAGGTGGGATGGTTCGGTTGAAAGGCGATGGACGTGAGCACGGAATGGGGGCCCTCAACTCTATCCCCCTTCCCCGCACCCCATTCGGACCGGGTGGCGGCGCTCGGGGTTGGGGGAGGATGTGGAGGAGGGTGCCGTGTGGGGTGCGGAGGTGACCGCCGGGCGTCCGTCCCTGTGCGAAGGAAGGAAGAGGGCGTCGAGAGTGTTGGGAGAGGGGAATGCATTAGGGAATTAAATGGAGGGGGAAGGGTTAAGTGTGAGTCTTAGGTGGCAAGGGGAAGGGTGTAGAGGGGGAATTAACATACAAATTTGGGGTGTGTGTGACGTCCATATCAACTTGTGATAGGCGGTGAGTGGAGTGGGGTCGACTACTGTCAGTCCATTTTGACGCGGGCCCATTATGCCACCCCGGGAAGGAAATATGTCTGTGAAACTACCTCCCCTTTCACTTTCTCTCTCTCTCCCTTCCTTCTGGGCTTTACTTAATCATATCTGAATGGTTTGGGCTCATTGTGAATAAGTGACCACTTATAAAATCCGCCTACTCTTTTAGGTATGCTTAGAAAAGAAAGGAAAATCCTCTCTGAGGAGTCGAAAGAAACTCCGTTGGAAAAGTATTTAAGCTTTTTTATCATGACAGAACTGATGCATTCATTGTGTTGGAACGTGACATGAGATGCTTCAAACTCTCTGATCTCGGCCATTAGAATTAATACTTGAGGTACCATTATAATATATTCCACTGAAAGGGAATGGGGGAATTGTCTCGGAGAGCACGCAAAGAGTTTCCGTAGATGACGTCGATCTACAGGATCGCACCCAAAACTGGTAGGACTGATTTTTTTACAAGAATTTTATTGACGATATACTTACATCGACATAATAATCTTCAAAGTATGCTCCTTGAGCTGCTATACACTTAGTATAACGTCGCTCCCATTCCCCCTACGCTCGCTGGAAATTTTCTTTGGGGATGCCGTTGATGACCCTCGTCGAAGCCTCTTGAACGGCCTTTATCGAGTCAAAACGTCGTCCCTTGAGCTATCTTTTCATCAGGGTGAAGAAGAACCGGTGGTGCCAGATCGGGAGAATAGGGCGGGTGAGGCAACGTGGCAACGCCGTATTTGGCCAGGAGCTGTCTGACGATGAGCGCGCCATGGCACGAATTTTCGGACCAATCTTGGCGCACACCTTGCGCATGGCCAAATCCTGTGAAATAATGCGTTGGACGTTGGATGCAGACAGAGCCAACTGGTCTGCAATTTCTTCACTGGTTAAGCGTCGGTCTGTGTTCAGCAGTGTCCTCACTCTGTCCACATTCGTGTCGGTTCTTGCCGTCGACGGCCGTCCGGAGCGATGGTCGTCTTCAACGAGCTCCCTACCCTCTTTAAACTACTTGTGCCACCGTGGAACGGCTTAAGGCAGTGTCCCCATAAGCCTGCTTGATCATATCGAGGGTCTCAGTTGCCGTCTTCCCGAGTTTCGCACAAAACTTCACGGAATAACGTTGCTGTAAATTCAGATTCATTTTGTTTTTCGACGCGGACAAAAAACTTGCTTCACTAAAAACGGTGTCCTCACTCAACGACAGCCCGCAGGCGACTGAGGTTGGTGTTGGTCTGTTGCTAAGAGCCTCCTCCACCTTACCCTGTCAGGCAGACCTCCCTCTACCGCTCCGTTCGCGCCAGAGAAAACCAGTTTTACCACTTTTGGGTGCGACCCTGTAACTATGCTTTCACATGCTTAATTCTATCACCGTAGAGCTACATGCATATATATCAAGGAACGCAAACATTTTTTCCGTCCCACGAAGAATATTGCGTGGATTAATTTGTCGGGTCATTTGCATAAGTTGCTCGGTTTATTAACAAGCATAAAATTATCGAAAGCTCTTTATGATTACGTGATAAAATATTTCAAACACTTTCATTTAGCAGTGGGGAAATATACCCTGAAAAATTTTAAATCCTGAACGGTCGAAATCTATTTTTTTTTAATTTGCGCCAGATATATTCTATGTGGAGGAAATGTTTTTTATTCTTAAAAAGGAGTGTCGATATGTTCATGAATAGGGTTATCAGATGTTTCGCGTTAAGTGCAGGACAAAATAAATGAAAGTGCAGAACGGAAAGGGGGGGGGACTGACGTCAGATTATAGTTATTTATGTATACAATCGCATGCACGTGACCATTTACGCACACACCTTCTGATTGTTCACTGAGTGAATTATTTCGGACGATAGTTAAAATATCGCCCAGACGTCCCCGGTTGCTAGTAAAAAACGGACATAGCCAAAAGAAAAACAAATGTCTGATAACGGTATTTATGACCGCCGTGCTCACGGAGGGTACAGTCAATGCCCCTACTTATATAAACTGCGTAGTTATTTCAGCAGTTCATGATTTTTGTGGGGTAAGAAAACTGAGAGAAATGGGATTTATTGTTTCAGTGGTATGAACTCGATAGGAGAATTATGAATTGAAGCATCGATTTTCATTTTTTCACGTGGGGTGCCTTCCATCTGCTGCTTAACTTAGACAGACAACTAAAGCGTATGTGGCTGTATTTTCACAGTATTTTATGTTCAGTCATTATATTATTCACTTTGTTGACAAAATTATTTCCTAATGCTGCACACATTCATTAGGTATCATCATCAATCATATCAATATCACCTTTGCTGAAGGTTGTATTTTCGTTGAACTATTTGCTATACTAGAGCGAGGAGTTCACTATGAAAACGAAAATATTTAGTTAACCATTTGGCTTTTGTATGAATATTATAAGCTTGTGCATGATGGCAAAGCTGCTAATGCTACAATTGACTATCATCGAGTAAATAAATTCCAACTTACATCATGTAATTATAAATTTTACCTCTGGATTTTTGGAACATAAATATACTAATTATAATTAGGTTTATTTCTCCCCAAACATAATGCTGCAGCTTGGTTTTAAAAGTCTCGGGTTAAAATACACGACATTTTTTCAGAAAAAAATAATATTTTACCTTATATTGTATAAAAAATGTGGGTTTAGGACAAGTTAAGGGACGCCATTTTTTGGAATAAAGTTCCAAAATCTTGCTCAATTGTTCTTAAAAATTGCAAATTAAACCTAGGTTACGACAATGAATTGATATTTTTAGCACGTTGAAATTCACTGACAGTCCAAGAAAGGAGCGCATTATGTATAAATGCCTCATTAACGTATATCCCTCAAAAAATCTGTCGTTCGACCGAAGAAAGGTCGGAAAGGACTGATACCATCAAGCAGTTTGATTGATTACACTATATCTCGAATATAAATTTCAGAAATGCAGTTGATAATGGGAAGAGTTAGTCACACGAACTTGACGTTTAAAATTGAAATTCGAATTAGCATACAAAGAATCCAACTAATAAACATTTTACAGCCTGAAATGTCATCGACTAATCTGATGATTTTGAAGAATGACCGAGGCTCATAAAAGGATGCCGATGAGCACTTGAAGCCTTCGCTGAAGCTAATGGTGATAAAAGAACGATATAATGCGGCGATACGCATGCAGACGGAGAATTAATTTGAGGGGACAGACGCCAGAGGTGTGCAAATCAAGCCTCTTACGGACGAATTTGGTGAAACGTCACTCGGTAGAGCGCGCAGAAATTCCGACCTCTTTTTGTGTGCAAATAAAGGAACGAAGCATATTCCCTGAATGTCTCTGCGTTGAGCATCAGTTTATTTGTTCCTTTATGTAATATCTAAATTACACATAATAATCTCATAGACCTTAAGCTATTTATATCGTATGTGCTCTGTAGTAAGGTAAGATAAAACATGAAAGAATCTGCTGTGTGTAATGTGCTCAGCAGTAAGGAAAAGTAAGAACAAGAAAAGAAATTCGAGTATCAATTTTATTTGTTTGGAACATTACGAGCGTAATCCCAAATGTACCCGACCCAACAAAGAAAACATTAAAATTTTGGAAAAAAATGTGTTTATTTTTCAACGTAATCTCCTTTCAGCTCTGTACACTTTTCCCAGCGATGTTTAATAAGTTCGATACCCTTTTAATAATAAGAACTGTATTCATCCTCAAAATATCCATTAACTCCCAACATCACTTCTTCACGGTTGGAAAACCTTTGACCACTGAGCTATTTTTTCAAGTTTGCGAGCATAAAATAAATCAAGGGGGCTATATCTGGCGAATAGGGTGCATAAGGTAGCTATTCAAACTTAAATTCATGAATTTTGGCCATTACAATAACGGGTTTGTGAGCTGGTGCATTGTCTTGATGAAACAACATTTTCTTCTTAGCCAAATGCGGCCGCTTTTGCTTTATTTCTTCGCTCCAAAGTTGGAATAAGTTCGCATAATACTCGCTGTTGATAGTTTTCCCTTTTTTCAAGATAATCAATGAAAATTATCCCACCCGCATCCCAAAAAACCGACGCCAGGACCTTGCCTGCAGATGAAACGGTCTTCGCCATCTTTGGAGCCCGTTCTCTTTTTTGAATCCATTGTTTTGATTGTTCTTCTCTCTCGGGTGTGAAGTAATGGATCCATGTTTTATCCATTGTTATGAAAAGGCGCAAAAATTCTACTTTGTTGCTGTGAAATTTTGCTATACACTCAATTGAAACATCTTCACGACACTGGTTTTGATCGAGTGTGAGCAAACGCGGCACCCACCTTACACACAGCTTTATAATGTCCAAATTTTCAGTTAATATGCTATTTACCGCACTTTTGAAATTCCTGCTTTCCTGCTAGCCCGCGCACTTTCAGTCGACGATCATGCAGTATCACTTGGTGGATTTTCTTCACCGCTTCTGGAGTCGTCACCTCATTTGGTCGACGGACGGGACGTCTTGACGGTTCGTACCGTCTCGTTTAAACTGTGCTACCCAATATCTTACTGTTGTAAACGAAGGAGCAGACTCACCCAGAGTAGAATCCAGTTCAGATTTTATATTAATTAGGCTGAGGCCTTTCGAATAAAGTACTGTATCACAATGATTACCAAAATTTCCATTAACACAAATTCACCGGATATGTTTACTATTGATGACTGCCAAACAAATGCGAAACAACGTGGCGTCTTCAAACTTGAAAAATATGCTTTATAGATTGCATACTTCCTAATACAGTGATATATTTTAAACAGCTATCGCCATCTCTAGGTCAGGCCGGGTACTTCTGGAACCACCCTTCTCCTCCTCCTCCTAAATCTGGCAATCCTATCATCTCATGAAAACTTTAAAAAAATATTTTGGTGTCAAATATCCTTTTAATGATGATTTAGATATTCTTATTTTTGCTCATTATGCGTTTTTCTATTCAATTAATTAAATAATGTGTGCGGTGTGTCGCTGAAAATCTCATCGGGTTCTGTTGCAAAAGTTTGACTTCCAACCTTCACGCTTACTTAACCTAAAAAAAAATATCTTTTGTTTGATCACAATAAATTGAAAAGAACATTTGCATTTTTGAATCCTAATTCACTTATCAAGGAATTTTTTGTCTTTTTTCACCCCAATTTAAGCGTGAATCCCATACATTCCTAATTGGAGCGATGTCTTAAAATCTTCAAATATGTCGTTATTAAATCCAAGGAGAGGACTCGACCGTAGGAGGGAGAACTCGGGACGTAGCTCATGAGGTGTGTTCGGGAGAGAAATTACGGGACGCCCCAACGCCTCCGGAAAATATGTAATCTAGGAAAGAGCGCTCGGCTTCCTCCCGACCAGGCGTGGGAGTCCCGGGGCGACGTTTACATCGCGCTCGGCGCGAAAAACGGGAGGTGGCGGACCTTCGCCGGGGGAGGGGTGATTTCCAGGGGGGTGGGAACGGCGTGCAGGAGAACCCACTATAAAGATGCGGTCACGTGATCCGATCTTTCCACTTCCATTGCAGCGTCATCTGATCTCTCGGAGCACGCAACGCGGGCGCTCTCGTGGTCAAGAGTTTATTTCACGTCTCCCTGACATCTTCCCACCCAAAGCCCCTACCCTCCTCCCCCTCCCCCATCGAATCTTGCACGAATATCTTCCTGTTTCATCCCGGATCCTGAACCATCTTCTTGGTTCCCTCCCTTTTTATCATTCGGGAGTCGCTCCTGCTAAATTGTCGACCGTATTTTTTTGCCTTTTTGTACCTTACAAATAATTCGAAAATAAGACCAGTTGGGCCACAGATAGAAATGATTTGAAAGGCGTAGAATTGAGGATACTGAGGAACAGCCAAACCCCGCGAGAATATTTATGAGCATCTCAAATCCTAGGTGGAGGAAGTTCAATTCAGCGGGAATTTAACACCCTGCTTTTGGATTTACAGGCCAAGGCATTACATTCCCCTTTCCCGGACATTCCTCGGGTATGCGAAATCGCTTTCACTAAACAATACTTAGTCCTCTCGACGAATAGGTGTATGTTCCGGTGAGCGGCAGAGCTGTGAAATTTTATGTAGTATACATACCTAGCTAATAAGTTTTGAATTTAACTTTTGGTCGGCATATACATATGAGTGTAGCATAAGTGGTCAGGGTCTTTCCCTTTTCCCGTTTCAGATCTAGGAATATTCTTCGTTACACTAATTGCTTATAGCCCTTAGCCCCAATATATTAAGAATCCCCGGTATCTAAAAAATACGAGGCTTGGCTTACCACATCAGCCTTTCATAGGCTCAAACACGAGAGCGATCGGGTACGTCTTACGGCGTGCATGAGTTTTCCTTGAAGCAGCCTTTGGTTTTAGACGGATCTAGATTAATATTTTGTTGAGATATCAACGTCATTTGTTTCTCAACATTAAGGCTAGTGGAAGATTTCTCATATGCACCTCAATTTCTCATCCGATTAGTGGTAAGGGCAACTGGAGTGAATCTAGGTCCGCCAGATTGGACTATAAAATGTGTACACACATATTTTTCGTTGAGGGAAAACGCATTATATTACCGTATATGTGATACGGCCGATTCTTTCTTGCCTTAATATCTAGCTTCCCCAAATGTGTACATATCTCTACTGACGCAATTTCTATGCGTAGATTGTTTAAAATGACCACTATTGCCGATTCAGGTTCGTCCAACATAATGTTTTAAATATTACGGATATATTAGGTGGAAAATTATTGAAACGTTAAATCCATTAATTTAGAATCCCTCCTCCCAACCTCAGAAAGTTAGGTTTGGATTCAAAGAAATAGCCAACTTCTATGTGGTATTCAGTTCTAACGCGAGTGTAACTTTTAATTCGTCTACACGACGCGACGGACGGGACATAAATAAGTGACCTCTCTGTTATCTAAATGTACTAATTTTCAATCCAAGTCCTGATTAATTTCAAGTATTTTCCAAGAAACTGCGGGAGATGCAGCGACAGTAACGTTTGACGTAGTTATCCGCAAATATGCATTACAATGCAACAATTATTCGTCTTGACCGGGATGATTTTTACACTCTGAAATTGTTGCATTCAAGTATTTTGCTGTTCATGTTACCCACGTTAGCCCAGTTTCAAATTACCTCTTTGTGAACCAATCTGCTGTGAACTTTCTTGATGAGATTATCCGTTTTGCAAACTTTCGTAACACAGTATTGAAAATTAATTGATGAATTGTGACTGGACACGTCTACTGGTCACTGGACAAGTTAACTAGACACAACAGAGACCAGTCCATTTGGTTTATATACTCATCAAGTAGTTAAATAATCGCAAAATCGAAGTAGTATCCAGTTGGGACAAAGTTTTGTTAAGTTATTTAAGTTTTTAGAGCGAAATATTTCAGCAAGACTTTCTTATTTTTCCAACTGATCTGATCATTAGCACAATGATGTCCAGGTACCGGAGGCAATAAACGTATAAAATTGGTTCTCTCTGTTACACTTTTTCATCGAAAATATAAACTTATCTCTTTCCGCGAACGTTGGAAGCTTTTTATTTTTATGAGAAATCAATATTTCACAAAACTATGCCATCCACGACTCACTGAAAAGGATGATAGCGGGAAACGGCCTCGGTAATAAATTATTAATGATAAAGAAGAAACTTGTACGAACTGCGAAATAAATATATTGTGCTTTTCCGCCGCTCTTCTAATGATGGGAAATAAAGCGGCTCTGATGAGCCGGTTGCGTGGATTAATGAGGAGGGTGAGGCATGTAGTTGGGACTCGAAGAGAGATCGTTAGCGGGTAAAACGCTTCGGAAATGGAAGCAGTGCTCGCTTGAAGGGTGAGTCAAAAGGCAAGAAGATTACGCCAAACCGAATGAGGAGAAAAAAAAGAAAGAAATCATTCGGAAGGAAATAAAACCGAAAAATGATGCGCCGAAGGCGATTATGAGGAAGAGCACAAGGTGTTTTTCTTTTGTTTGGTCTCCCTTCAATTTTTTTCATTATCCCTCTTCTCTGCGACCGGAGGGCGTTTTAAAACCCCATTGACGGCTGAGAAGGAAAATAAACGCTCTTTTTCATTACTTTCCTGTTTTCTTTAACTGCCCCGCGCGCCGAAGGGGCTTAAAAGCATAAAGACGAGGCGAGACGGACTCTTTGTTGAAAGAATTTCGGATTGGCGATTGGAGGAGATTGCGAGGCGACGTTGCCAGACGGAGCAAATTGCAACTCACCGTGGAGGGAAAAGTGCCGCTGAAATTGTTTAGCGTAAACTTTCACGGCCTTTCTCTCAGGGGGCAGAATTTATTTTATATTCGGATGCGTTCGGATGTTTACCGCACCAAGTAATTACAAGTTTCAACTACTTTGGGCCGTGGGTATTAAAATCACCTTTTTTATGACGACTCATATTAGTTTGGAATGTTTCCGGTCGAGGCACTAACTTTGTTTATGTGTTAGTCCACGCCGGTCAATAGCTATCGAAATGTTTTATGGACTTTAACCTAAAGTAACGATTGAGAGTGAAATTCTTATTGCTTGTTCCCATTACCTCTGCCTTTATTTGAACAGTGAAAGCGTTTCTGTTAGATATTACGAAGAGTTGAGGTGCCAACGGTTAATGACCGCTTTCTTCTTGCCTATTACAGCAGTTTTATAAATTGAACCGTTAAATGTTGTGAAGTATTTTAATCTGTTTGGTCAGAATAATTTTTCGGTCGATTCCCAGCATTCTTTTTGAATGGGTGCATTCCAGCAGAGAAATATTTTGATGGATTGGCCGAGTGGATTAGAATTGTCTTTATCATTGGGTAATTAAATATCTGGATAAATGAAAACAAGTGTTAACGGAATATGATTGAATAAAAAATGTAACTTTCATGTCTCTGGGAAAACATGAAGAAGATATGAACACAACAAAGGCGATTGGATTTTATATTCTCATAACCGTGTCATTAGTATGCCATTGAAATTATCATTCTCATCAGTAGAGATTTTAAAGAGTTATTTAATGGATTTTCCGTTTCTTTTCATTCACAAGCCTATCCATTAAGGCTTCAAGAGCCGTTAGCTTATGATCTTTTAATATTAGATTCTTTCCTGACAACATTTTGAAGATTTTCTTGGTGGCCTTGGTTCAGGCATGTTTTAGGCGACTTGTTAGATATTGAGGCATGCGATTGGGATTTTTTGACCGCTGGAACCAGAGATCTATTATCCTGAAATGATCAGATATTTTACTTTACGTTAGAGGAAATTAGGTGGACTGATCACATTTACACTAAAGTGAAACCGGCGGTCAGTCTTGGGTAAAGTCCCTTTTATGTATAGTGCATATACTTATCGGGTTCAAGCTACAAAATCCAGCTTTGGGCTTCTTTTAGAAATTAAAAATAGATATATACTTTTCTATTTTATTTTGTTACGCATATCCCTCCATGAAAGTTGGGAAAACGTTTGTTTAATTTTAAAGTTAACAACATTTCTGTTTAACTCAAAGTTCTAGAACACTAGACGATAGAAGCTCTGCTGTAAATAAAAATTTCCTTTGTTTTTTGTTTGAACACAGTTTAATCAAGTCTGTTTCCATAAATATTACACTTAATTATTAATCAAGTTATTTAAATGTGCCTCAAAATTTAACAGTTATGAAGTCATATTGGATGTAGTCTGTTTGAGATGAATGACTTAATATTTACGTAACACTTTTTTGTGCTATAGCACGAGTATCTCAAAGTAAATCAAGCAAATGGCCTTTTACTTGTGGTGATAAAAGGTTTGCATCAATTCACATGCTGTGGTATATTGTCGAATATTGTAAATAAAATGCAACTTATTGTATCAGATGAAATGGGGTAGACAGTTTTTTTATTTCACCTTTCGTTATCACGTATACATAAAACGTTTTTAAGAGAATTTCGAGGGCGATAATTTAGCTGTTAGCATTATTTATTTTTGTCTATTTTTAATATAATGAGAGAGGAGTTAAGAAAATAGCACTTCATTTGATGAATAATGGTTTATTTCACTAGATATACTGTAGAATAACTGTATTATTAACTTTACCTATATTCACTCTAGATGAAAAGGTAGTAATGTTTTTTTTCATAATCTTCTTTTAAACTTCAGCAATTTTGGCGTGCTTGATATAATAGCAATGTATACTTTTCTTACACTGTTCAATTACATGAGATATGGTTAGAAATTTATTTCATCTGAAGTGACCCTTCAAAAATACACTTTTATTATACTGTACGAGGGCATGAGCATTGAGTAGGGAGGTTAAGAAAAGACTCGTAAAAACTTTGATATGGAGCGTAGCTATGTACGGCGCGGAAACGTGGTCGCTGAAGCAGGAGGAGAGACGTAGATTGGAGGCTTTTGAAATGTGGGTGTGGAGAAGAATGGAGAAGGTTAAATCGACCGTAGGAAAACCAAATGAGGAAATACTAGGGATAGTGGTTGAGGAGAGGGGTTTGTTGAGAGAAATACTATGAAGGCAGGAAAAGTGGATGAAAGGCATATTGAGCGGCAGTGGAATGTTGAAGAAGGTAATAAAGGAGAGAATGTTAGGCAAACGAGGAAAGGGCAGGAACCGGATGGGGATGTTGGACGGGATGAAGGAAGGAAAGAAGTACACAGAGATGAAGAGGGACCTGATGTAGAGTAGGTTGCTAGATTGTGTTTTGTTTGGAGTTAGAAAATATTTATTTGATAGTTGTGTCCATCCAAAAACCTAACTTAACCGGCGATTACCTAATAAAAAATACACGCATCGTGGCGTGTGTTCTTTTACCATCAGATAAATATAAACATCAAAAATTATACTGCTTATAAATTATATTTTATCTTTGAACGGCAGCAAATACATATACGTACAAACGGTAAACAGAGTTTTCCAAATGAAAAAGTTTTCATAATGCTTAGCCCCTATTCTATGCATGATTTTCGTATGGTTACAAAAAATATTCAACTCTCGTGTGAGCTCCGGCATTGGCAGCTGATTCAGGGTTTGAGAACCGCAGGCTTTCCTCCTTCTTCCCTTCACCCCACTCTGGTATCAAGCTTCCGATTCCGACCAGGAGACCGCTTGTCTTATCCATTTATGGGCTTCAAACTGTGCTATTTTATCACTTTGTTTTACTGATTTACAGCAGCAGCCAGCTGTCCACCTCTTTTCTCACACGAAGGAGTCATTGGCAATTTTAGTTGGTGTCTCTTTCATTATTTGCTTTTTTTGCTGCAGATTCCTGTTGACATTTGAATTGGTATTTGTGCATACCCTTTTGAATCATGTGTTTCAGTCTAGTCAAATGCACGAATTGCTATCGCTTCGGGTAAGAAATTTCCGTGAGTCTTAACTTCACCAACTATTTATTTTCTTTATATTTTCTTCACCTCATTAACTGTATTTGTCATGATAAGATAGCAAAGTCAAGATAAAAAATGATTTAAAAAATTTTCTTATCCTCAGCGAAACCTGAAATAGCATAATATATTGAATTCCGATCTGTACTCAAGTGGCATTTAGAGGTTATATAAAAATTGTTTCTCCAAGATAAGTTTTTTATCATGAAGAAATTTCTCCAAGGTAATTCCGATATCCTGTTTCTTTTCAGTCGCTATTGGAATATTCATTGTTTCTGAGTCACCTCTGATGTCTCCCCCGGGTGTAAAATTTTCCAAGCAGCGAGATTCATTAGGTGGTCCAAAATTTCGTGATGTCAGAAGTCTTGAAACTCATACTTCCTAAGTGCAGAAAAGGAACGTAGAATTATATGATAACTCTATCGCATTATTATTGCCAACGTAATGCTTAACCGCCATTTTAATCAAAGGTCTGCCGAGAAATTTCATCACTTCACAATGTGCATGTAAAAGAGATTTCTTCAATAAATCATACCACCGTTCCGGCAACACTCTCTTTTACCATTCCTCCGCACACCTTAGCTAACTTTCACGATGAAATACTCTCCTAACTCTCCTCAGCTTCCCTTCCGCACTACTTTGCCAGCACCATTACACATCGGCATCCAAAAAATATTGTCTATCTTCTCAATTGCAAATTCTCTCCATCTTCCTACATTATAGGATGCAATACTCGATCATAAAAGAACATCAACCCGAATTTTGGATTTATATGTGAGGTTATAGCCTCGTTTGCATTGGCTCTAGGGTGAGTGAAGTTCACACAATAGGCCATGGGGCCATATTCTTTCTCTGTACCTCTCGCAGTTCCCGAAGAAGATCTGGTACTCAAAAAAATCAACTTATTTGGAAGAATCTCTATCTGTCCAGAGCCATCAGCCGGGTTTTAACCCGGGCCCTCCAATCAGCAGCGCCTAATAGTCTAAAATTCATGCCCACCACTCATACAAGACCTCTAATGAGTATTTCATCGTCTTCATCCCAGAAAACTCACTTTTCTCTCCTTACACAAAGGCGAACCCCACCGATTAGAGAAAAAAATCAAATACCAGCTTTAAATTTTACCCAAAGCAACTCAACGAGCGCTAATCGTTATAAACGAGCCGCTCACACAGCTCACAGCGGTGTCCCTTCCTCATCCTTTACCATCTCCAATGGAAGGGGACTTGACCCGGTACGTCGCTCTTATGAATGAAAAGGAAAAATCTGAAATCTATTTGCAAGTACTATCGTTCCCAAAATTCTCTAAGCAATCACCGGTGACCCGAGACTTGGGGAGAGATGAAAACTCTTGTAATGTTGGCATTCAACAGCTCCTAGGCATAAAAAGAGACGTTTCAGGCGTGAAATGGTGGAATATCATAACTAATTAAAAATTTACTATTTTCCACAAAATAAAATTTAATATGACCGGTTTCAATGTAACTAAATCATCATCAGGTAGCAGTCATCACTCAAGAGCCCAGTATTTATGCTGAAAAGCAAGTAAATAACCCTCTTTTCCACTACCCTCCCCTTACTTGCTTTACAGCATAAATACTGAAGTCTGAGTGATCACTGTTACCAGATGATGATGTAGTCACATTGAAACCGGTTGTATTAAATTTTATTCAGTGGAAAATTGGAAATTTTTAATTCAAAAGCTCCTAGGCAACTGGGATACGATATTTTTGCTTCGCTCTAAAATACCAGAGTTGTGTGCTTGCCATTGCTTTTCGGGATATCGAAGGTTTTCACCTTGCACCAATTTTCGCCTGCTCGCTCATGATCGTCTGCGCATTTATGAAACTAGTGTACGACAATGTATAGTTAAGCCATTTAACAGTTCTCAAAACCATATTCTAGAATGGAAAAGGTCTATACGATTGAATTTTAAGTAAAAAAGTATATTTTAATCGGAAAATCTGCATTATCGATGTCTTCGTCAACCGAAAATTACTAGTCCTCCATATATAAATCCTTTTAACTCCTACATAAGTCGTCCGTCACCATGGAGCTCCATTATTTTACTCTCGAGATGTAGCGAATAATGTTATTTTGTAATTATGAAAGACATTGAGCATTTAAGTCATATATGGACACTGATACGTTATCTGATGACCAGTCTTCCTCACTCTTGTGTGCACACCCTGGTTTTTGTGGTTTTTGGCACACTTAGTCGTCAGCTGATTCATTTTAATCATTTTTAATAAAACAATAAATTCAAATACACAATCAATCGGGCCAACATTGAAACAGATTCTGGAAAGTTTTCGGTATTAGCAGGAGATATTCACTCTTTGGAATCATTGGAAATGTTATGATTATAAATATATTTATAAATTTTACTCACAAATAAGGGCTGGGTGCACAAATGTGCAAATAAATAGGCTATTTATGCTGAGTTCGTGCTTTAGATGAACACATTACTCGTAACTTGGAACGGAGGTCAGAAATTATACGCAATCGGAAATGTCCCCGTGTAAAAGTCTTCCCGTTTGCCATCAGATAATATTTCACTCTTCTGATTAGGATATGCAGAACGGACCGAACTCTGATTCGCCGGAATAATTAATCTAATATATCATGTATTAGTACAAGGTTTAAAGACTGAACATTCTGAATTTTCAAGGAATTTTCTCTGGTTTGGGTCTTAATTCTCGTGACCATTCGAAGTTTTGAAGGTATTGTACCTTGAGTTTCCAGGGCACCAGGTCTTACAGTACGGATAAATGTCAAAATATAAAATTGTTTTTCGGTTTCAGTTCCTTATAGAAACACTACTGGGACTTTTATTTCATCTGCTTGACCTGAATTGAAAAACAGTTGATCAAATCATGCCGATTCTATGAACAAAGTTTATGGACCATTGAAATTATGGATTTTTTCTCGCAGTATTTTTTTTATTTTAATAAGAGAGCTGGTAAAAAGGAAAATTATATTTTCTGAAAGTTCTGAGACGTAATAACTTCCCAGAGAGTTTACTCTTGGAAGGACAAATCCATGAATGAAAAAGAAGGGGAAGACTATGAAAGAAATTCCTGCATAATATAAAAATCCATAACCTATGGATGTTGCAATGTGCCAGGAATTGAAACGAACAGCAATGAAGAGTCATATGGCTGCAGTAACAACACCCTACATTTAGAAGGTTATGATGAATTTAATAAAAAGTTTATCTTATCAATTACATATGACATTGTGTTGACGGCTCAACATGTCACTTAGGGGTGGATATATCTCATAATCCTCAATAATCATGGGCATGTTTTTTAGATTCTTAAGTCATCAAAAAGCGTACCAATGGTTCCAAAGGATGATGTGATCATCCGCCACAATGTTTATATCACGGTGTTAGTTAAAGCACAAGCATTTTCATCCCGCTACATCTTCTACGAGTGCTCCATATTAAATGCTGAGATACTTTGAAGGAGAGAGGGAGTAGCAGTATGATTCAACTAAGTAAAATTTCAAAAAGTTTAACATGTTGTGGAAACAGAGAAATCGCTATTTTCGTGATTTGATTGAGCTGAGGAATTGAATTCTAATGAGTTACAATTAGTTTAATATTAATTGGACCAATGAGATCAAAAGGAGGCAAATAAATTGACAATTCTTCTTTCTCATTTGTTTCATAAAACAATCTACCCAATTCGCGTAAATTTTCAGATTCCTTTCTCAACCAACCTGACTCTATACTTGGCGTAATATATTTAGGGAAGTTGCAATTGTTGTGGTTGCAGCCGACAGAGGATACCATTGCATGATATGTCCTAATGATCCCGTATTCTAAGAGCTGATTGGGTTCATTAAAGCGACAGATAATTTGGCGGATGTTAGAATGAAAAACATAGGCAAAACATTCTGCTCGGGTTATTTAGGAAGTACCTCTATCAAGAGGATAACTTCTTACGAGTAAGTAATCAATATCAATAAATCTGCGACTATTTTATTACGTCATTTTAAATTTTGGAAACAAAAGGAGTAATATTTCGTCCATCATGATTGAAACTATGTGTGAATTAGGATGACTTTATGCGTTTTATTTTACGAATAAACATTTATAAAACGACAGGGTGTATTATAAAGACTTAAAAATTCTCTGTTGTTGTCAATTCACCGTAAATATGTTCAACTCTCACTCTTCGCTGCTATGTCATAGTTAAGGAAACGCCTATGTTGCCCAAAATATTGTATGCCAACTATCTCCTAAGAGAATCCCTTTACGGTCTTTTAATTTCAAACATCCCTTTTCAGGCATTCTCATTCTAATCTCACCTTTTCTCACCTGCCTGTTGCGAAATATATCTTGTGTTTACATTTTTAGCCTTTACGACCTTAATTAGTTTCGTTTATGGCTTCCCTTAAAAAATACGCGTGAGGTGAAATTCAAATGATATTAAAATTTTGACGCAATCTAACGCAGAATTCAAATCATTCAAATTTATCTTCGAGTCGCAGCACAGCCATTTTATGATGAACAAGATTATATCTAGGTAGGTACACGCTGAATTTAATTTACTGGCCGATTGATTGATAATTTTCAGCACATTGTGCTCTTTGGCACTAATGGCTTGAAAGAGCCTTATCATTCATCGGGACAATTACAGCTGGGGCAAGTGACATTAAACTTCTCTTTGTGGAGTCATTCTCATTCAAGTTTTGACTAATGTCACTAATATTACATTCTATGAGAAACCATGCGCTTGCATAACTTCGCTCGCCTGCCGAAAAAAATATTATTTGAATGATGATGAATAAAATGATATTCCTTTGCTTTGATGATCCAAACTTGTAGAGGACGATTTTGTTTTATTGTTGGTCTAGTTGGTCTAGTCTATTGTTGGAAGTAGTTGGTCTAATTTATGCGAAATTATCATATCGCCACAAGTCAAGTTCATCCAGTGATTAACATTTGTTTGTCTGGGATATAATGGTGATAGATATTTTACTCATTTGTTATCATAACAGAGATATAAAACAAAGAAATGGCATTACCAATCAAAAAAAGTAATGTACTTGAATTCCTTTTGGGGGCAGCCTTCCTTCTCTTGAAAACTCTAGAAATGGTTTGGTGGTTTAAGTGAATGAAAAGGAACAATACAGGAAAAATAGCTTTTTATTAGAAAAATCAATGCGCTCATTTGTTATAACAGGAAAAATTCATGCATTATGTGAATACAAATCAGAAAACAAAAAAAATTGCAATGAATTGAAAAGCGTTGAATACCTTATTAGCTTGACCATCAAATCAACTGATGATGGAATTGACTAGAACCTATGCCTTGTTAGTGCAAAACGATATTTCGTTTTTTCATCTAATGTATCTATTACAGTACTTTTTGGAGAAAAATCTTTTTCACCTTTGAAGGGAATACCGCCAACACCGTGCCAAGCTTTTCAAATTTGGTTCCACAGCCAGAGTAAAAGTTGCAAAATTACAATAGCTTAAATATTTACTGTAATGCGGGTAATTGTATTTGTGGTTTGCTCTAGAGGAATGTAGAAAAGTTACTTAAAAAGAAAAAAAGGATGCATTTAAACCACTAAAAATGACTTTTGCTCGTTATAGATACATATTCAAATGTCCTGCTAAAATTGCTCGCTAAGTAAATTACTCGTAGTACAGGCGTTCCTGTATGGCATTCGTCTTGAAACTGTGAAATAATTATTTAGGAAAGGATGAGTGAGGAATAACGTTTCTTGTACCTCATTTGGAAATTCTCCTTATGCGTGTACCTACCTCATTGAAGGAATGTGAGGGCACCATTGACCTTCAAATAATGACGCTGGTCTACCGACTCAACGACCTCGCGATTGCCAGCAAACTTGGCGCCGTGAAAATAATAACGTAAATGCTTTCTAGCTTCAAACTCGTATAGAACACCGGCAGAGTCGTTAGGGACCCCCAACTATCACATCGCCAAGTTGTTAGTGGAATCATTTAGTAGAGATTTGGCCAATTTTCATTTTTCTCCGTTTATGGTGTGTCACCGCCATGGAAAATGTTGTAAAAACGCTTGTTCCCCAACGATTCGCGGAAAGATAGCAATAATAAGAGCAATTTTAATCGCCCCATGACGTCCCGACCATCCCTTCCTCCGGTCCTCAATGCTAAATTGTTCACCTCCTACTCCTTCACATAATTTCCGGAGAGCCGCGGTCGCCATTTCCCCATGACGGATTTATGAGTGATATTCGACGTCCCTCTCGCTATTCTAATCCTCGCAATTAAGCGCTGATTAATGACTGGCGATCCAAGCGGCAGATAACATCGGTGCAAAAACGTATCTTTCCACTCCCCCTCGTCCCTCTCCACTTAACCTCGCGCCTCTCGTGGCCGTGGGCAGGTGTTTAATCACCAAATATGATAATTGAGATATGTCTTAGCGCTACGAAGCCACCTGCGGCTAGGCCTCCTTCCCACTGGTTCGAGTATCCCACTGGACGGACTCGCGGAGAGCGCTCGCGTTCCTTCACTTATCCTTTAACCCCCGTGTAATTCGTCATCGTCAAGCCGCGTTACGCTCACACCGTTTCTCCCGGACTCGAACACTAGCTTTGATCTTATTCCACGTCGGCGCGCATCGCCAAGATTGCATCCGCGTCCTCTCGCTAAACGAATTACACTAGGGAAGCGTCTGTTCTCATCATGATCTTATAGTTTGGTCGAAACGTTTCCATTGTTCTTGTTCAATGAAGGTGCTAAATCCTAAGCCAGAGGACCTGAAACCTAAGTAATCTTCTGCAATCGAGTAGTTTAAAGAAGTGAGTGCTAATAAAATAATATATTTAAAGCATTATTTGCCGAATGAGTCTATATGATAAGTTAAAAAACATTTTGACTCCCGTTCTTGGAATTTGAATGCCATCACGATTTGGCAGTAATTTGACTCTGCTCGATTGCCGCAACCCACCTTTCTTAACTCTTGCAAACTTTCCTCCGTTGTTTTTCTTTATTACATTTTAGTACTTCAACTCTTTGGCTTTTAGTAATTTTGTTATCTTTTTACCCTTGCACTACTACGATATCTAATTTAGTTTATATATATACTACTCATTACATACCCTTTTAATTTTATCATTCAAAGCACTTCGAGTGTGAAGAAGACTATAAGACCCTTTTTTCAGGTCTACAGCGGACCGTCACAGGCTTCATTAGTTGAAAAAACTTAAAAAGATAATTGACAATTTTAAATTCAAATCTATTTCTAAAATTTCTAGTTCACTTTTTTCATCACTTTGCAGCTTTGATGACGTTTTCCAGTCGATGGAAGTCACTCCTAGTGATTCTATGACGATTAGGGATCGTGTTACAATAATGCATGATAAAACAGTGTAAAAAATGAATACAAAGTTCTTGACAGGTTGAGGATTGGAAATAACTTCGTTGATTTCACGTAAACTTTACAACGGTGCCATCGATTTCATCATATTTGTGACATTTTCTGGCAACTGAAATAGGTAAGTACCTTAACATGTTACCAATATGGTAGGGCCAACTGAACCATAATAAAGTTATTATCAAATCTAAACATTTTCTGAAAATCCTCAATACGCGATTCCGTAAGTTTGAGTCCGAAAATATTGTTTTCTTCGCAAGTTAATATATATTATTTACAAATACTGTGTTTGTATAATTATATCGATGAAAGATAGAAAGAAAGTGAGTCCTACTTTAGGCAGATGAGTCCATCATATGTAGCAGGTGAATTATTGAAATCCAAGGTGTGGAGCATACCGCACGAGAATGTATCTCCGACCCAAGCTAGTTCATGAAACGCATGTCTCAGGTTGATGGCGAGTAATATCTGGACACTATTCGCCGAATTCCATTTAAATTTGTGGGGATATAAAATGGGACTCTTAGTTATTGTGATTTTCATCTCCAAATCGGTCTTCCCCCATTATTTTCTCCCACGCTTGATAATCAATTACATGGCATTTTCTTTCAATTACATGCACTCTGCTCCTCTCCCGTCAGAATCACCCCAGGAAACAATTGCCCTCGCCGAAGGACCTCCGTCCCTATCTCCTATTGCCGTGGAAGTGGGGTTTAAAGACGAAATGGCGCTCTCGGTGAAATGCGTGAGGGGCGTGGAGAAGGACACCTTTATTGCCCTCTAAGCGCCCAAGGTCAACTCCCAGCACCGCAGTCGTAATTTTTCGCTCCATTTACAGCGGTCTCCAGCACCATCCCATGCCTCTCACGAGTGCAGAAAAGACTGCTTTTCCAAGGTAAGGTGCTTTCGTTTGTTCTTTCTTCCCGTTTGTTTTTGTGGAATTGAGAAGAGCGTAAAAGTTCCCGGGGAACGTTCTCAAATTTATTGGTAACTCAGGGCACCCTGACGGGGAATATTCTCAAATCCCACCACTCTTTTCACGAGTCCCTTGAAAGTTTTCACTTTCTTCGAAACATGAAAAAAGTACGCCATGGTGTAGCCGAACAATATTAGTAGTCGAAGCGAAAAATTCAGAATACTTCATTGGAGTTCTAAGTTTATAATTAATAAACTACGTATTTAAGTAAGTTACGAGTTACGTATTTACTTTGTTCCATCACCTTTGGAGAACTGAAGGCATGTAATTTAACTTTTCAAGCAGTTAACTATTACAAAATATTCAAATATTCGATCTGGAAGCCTTTCAGTACGACCCCCCGGTTGTAGACAGTAGGTTAAAACTCTGGATGTGAAAGTTAGTCACGAATTAAGCTTATGCCCTCGGCTCATGCGGAAAAAATGGGGACAGAAGAGATAATACAGAGGATTGAGATGGGAAATTCCGTGGTAAATTACTGGGAAATTCCCGAAAATACTTCGAAATCCTGTGGTGCCATGAGTAGGCAAAATATATCGCCGAACAAAGTGTTGTAAGAAACCTTAAATAATTTGAAGCAACCCTTCGGTATATGAGTGGACTTGGAACCGTGTTATTACAATTTGTATGTAATTTCTGGCTAAGAAATAATTAATTGAACAACTCTAGCACTGTGATATTGAAGGTTACGGTTACATATATATCTAAAAGGTGGAATTTCTTCGATTTATTTGAGTTTGTAAAATGAAGTTGATTCAGAAATATTTGTTTACTTAGTTTTGAGTACACGCACGTTCATCAAAGAAAAATTATGGAAGTAAAAATGTTCCCAGAAGAAAGTCAATGCAAAATACTCATTATCATCTTGGTTAATATTTCCTAAAATGAAGTAATCCATTTATCCGATGGACCGAGAGGGCTGAATTTGTTAGGGATTTCATCAATTTACCGAGTTTTCCAATTTCGTTCGATGGAAATAGAGCATCATATCGTTGCAAACAGCCTTCGGGCTTGCACGGTCATGCAAATATTTATTTTATTTGTAGTCCCAAGTTCCATTTAAGCTAAAATCGGGAGAGTCAACCAGCCTATGAGTCTCCCTGCGCGAAAATTGAGCGTGGGAACCTAATAACCCCTTGTCGCAGCAGTCTTTGCTTTGAGAAACAACTGGGAAAAAAATCACGCTTCCCAGATTTTGGCATTCTGATGTGATGTCCGACGCGAGCGCGTGATGGACTTTTCCCTCCTCTTCCCAACACTCCAATTTTCATTATAAGTAGTAGCAGGTATACCCCTTCCGTTCTTTGAGCGGCGACCGAGGCTTTCCTCTATCGCCACAACGTTTCTAGTCCAATTTCGGCCGTCCCGACCGCCCACCCCTTTGACGCAGCCATCATCTGACAGTTGCGGCAAAAAAAAATCAGAGGCGAAAGGGTGGAACGTGCACTCCCCTTTTCAAACCAATATAGCCCCGTCCGAGAAATGGAAGCGTTTTTTTGACACCCAAACCATCAGGAATGTCCGAAAAGGAAACGAAAAAATTGGAGAGAAAGAGAGAGGGTTCGGAGAGAAAAAAAAGTGAGCTATCCTAATGCCATTGGTTTTAAGCGGAATCCTTTCTGCTTTTCTGTGCAGGAAGGGTTGGATGGTAATTCCGATTACCGTGGAGTTTGGAAGGACGTAAGGATTACATGTTCCCCGGTGCCATTGAATAAACACGTATTCCACCGGTGGATCGAATTTTTCGGTCGGCTCATTATATTTCTTCCGAATTACGCCTCGTTCGGGATTAATTTAATTACTTTATTTTTCGTTTTCGCGGAGTAAATTTTCCGAAGCGATCCGCCGTCCATCATCCACGTTCCACCCCATCCCCCGGGCGTCCCTCCAAATCAACCCTTCCCTTTTTTAACGCTCATCTGTCCATATCACAATCCCGAAGTGTTCCCTAGGCCCCTCTCCACCCTCTACCCGCCACTCCCTTCCCACCCACTCCCGCGTTCCCTCGACCCCTTCCCACTAACCGGGTGATCCTAGCTCGTTTTCCGCAGGCCCAAAAAACCCTTCCACCCTCCCTTCAACCCACTTTCTCCTCCCCCTTCCCGATACCAATTGCGGAACGGCTCCTACCCCGCCACCACCCTACCTACCCATTCCGCGGCGTGGGGTTCACCCTCACGCTCGAGCCACCTGACGCGATTCCCGAAGCTCCCAATTTCTCCCGTTCCCACGTCAGGGCCATGTGCTCAAAGGATTTTTTCTCTCGACTCCCCGGTTCACATCCTATCGCCTCTCTCTCTCTCCGTCTCTCTCACCGGTGGGGCGGTTGGGGAATATTTTTATTCCTCATCCAGGTCCGCGTAATTGGAATACGTACTTACTTCGTTAGCATTCCCTCCACCTCCCGCCCCCTCTCCCGCCTTTCTCTCGCTCTCTCTCCTAAACCCTCCCCGCACGACTCCCGGACAATGAGGTTGGATTCCCGTGGCGTGATGATTCCTCCTGTGTGCTTGAATGCGCGGGCGGGAGCAAAAAGCAAACAAGCGGGCGGTGAGCTCTCTCTCCAGCGGTGGTGACGTCCGGAATCAAATCGAAATGAAATCCGCGTGTGCGAGCTTCTCGCGCGGACACTTGCCCTCCCCCGAGAGGAAGCAACGTTTGAATGATCATTTATTTCACTTTTGTGTACATAAGGTGAAGGCGTTGTACCCTCGTTAAGGAATATACTGGAATTGGAATGTATTCATCGATCTCCTGAGACATCATTTCCCCTCGAGTATTTACAGAATAAGTTTGGTAATAAAACTGGTTTCACTACGAGTATCGTATTTCTGATATTTTCTATATAGTACGTTTCTGTCAACATTGATGTGCCGTCTAATAAAAATACAATTACCTATCGGAAAAAGATAATATAATTTCGATTTCACGGAACAAATAAAAAAATAAATTCTTGAGACCAAAAAAATATGCACAAACAGGGGGATAAAATAGGTCCTTATTCAACCTATGTCCTTATTCAAAGGGAGATTAGAAATTTGTTACTGTGGAGAATACACATTTTTTTCACATCACTCTTATCTGTCTCTCTAACGAAATAATATCAATATTGTTACTAATTCAAAAATATTTTTGGATTTCTTAAATTGTCATCACAATACAGTGCCTTCACAACACATTACCTCACCTAGCACTAAATATTGCTTCGTTGTGGACGATATCATATTTTCATTCATTTCATCTAAAAAAATATGCAGTTTCTATTATTTATCTATAGTTTATAAACTGTGAATGCTTATGCAGTCAAAACATTATTGAAATCTAAATATTTTTATGCAATATTAAAAGAATGGTATTTCATAGATTTGTAATCAAATTTTGGGTTGTAACAGTTGAAGTTTCTTGGTTCACCGATGAAGGAACATATTTTTTTCTAGAAAAAAATGTCTAGAGTTTTACAAGCATCATCTAATGTTTTACAGCAGTGAAGCGTTTTAGAATTATTCATAAATAGAACATTTTTATGTATTCCAAATGCATCAGTATGTATATTCATTGTCATCAGGTTCGTTACAGTAAAATTGCTAAGTATGCAATGTCTGGAAATGGCCTACAGGAAAGCTTTCAAATGAACTGCAAGTAAATATTTCTAAGATCTCTAATTTAAATTCAAACTCATTTTAATTTTTTTTCGGGTGTCGGAATTTTTCTGATTGAGCTATTTATGAAGGGGTCGCGGTAGTCCATGGGTAGAGCGTTGAACTACTGACTGGAGGGCCCAGGTTCGATTCCCGGGCAATCCTATCTGGGGACCTACATCTCCACCTACCTCTACAGCTCCAACTCTACCATCACCTACCAAACTGACCTTCGGGTTGATTACTGTGGTTATGGTTTTTATGAACCTAATTCATGCAAATATTCGCCAAGATTAATTTCGCATAAATGCATACAATGCTCAAATATGGTTACCAATGATTGCCCAATTTATTTAGTACCCTAGTACTCGTATATATACAAGTATGTAAGCTGGTAAGGCAAAACTACGTTCAGTTAAAAACATTAGCTCATTTTCAAATTTCAAGGAAATTGTTAGTTTCTAATATCTTAGAACTCAAGCATCCTTAATAAAGAATAAATAGGAAAAATGCTTGCGACCTGGTTACTGGAAAGACATTGGGTTTTAAATTACGGAAACAGAGTTTAAGCATAGAAATCCCTTGGATTTAAATGTCATGGAATGATTTACACGAAGAAGTTTAGCTATAAATCTTTACACACTGGAGAATTTCTTAGATTTTCTCAGGTCCGTTTTGTGTTATAAGTATTAAAACATGATCGCGCTACCGTGGGAAGCAAGAAATAAGGAAATAAGTGTATCCTTTGATTGCCCCAATCACATACAAATTGTCCTAGTGATAACTACAACTGGTTGCAAGTCAATTTCCTGGAATCTCACACCGAGGCAATTTACTTTTTGATATATTACTCCCCCCCCCTCTTCTACAAACCCATTCCGTCGTAATTTATACCACTCTATGTTTCCACTCATTTCTTACTTATGTTCCCTCCATTCGCCCTTTTTACATTCCCGATTTCCCCCAGCTTTTACGTACGTGTCGCGTGATAAAGTCTAATATTAACTGCTCTCACGGTTACTCCGACGACCAAAGTGAGAAACGGAGAGGGTCACGGGACACGAGCGGAGGGGGTGAGACACGAGTAGACGGGCCGGAATAGGGGAAGAATGTAATCGAGGTTTGAGGGAATCGTGAGGGAAAGGTACGGGAAGCACGAAGTGGGAAACGCGTAACTTGCCAAAGTAATCGAGTGTTAAAAAAGGCACGCGGTGTCGGAGACTGAAGAATGAACTGGAAATGGGTGAAAAGAAGTCAACTCCTTCTAGAAGAAGTCAGTCTAAAATCTACACCTGTTAAGGTTTACTTGTTCATAAGGCTATACTGGAACAAAGTCGTAAGTAGAATGGAAAATGTACCTGACTTCTAATGGAGAGATGCGTGTTTCGAGTCCAATCCAACTGCAAGAATTTCAAAGTTCAAAAATCATTCGCTTTGACTGAGATTTGAACCCGGTTCTGTCGACATGCGAGATTCGGAATCAAATCCCTTGCAAGACTAATGATTAAAAAAAATTACGTTGAAATTTCCAATCATATGGAAAAACTTTGGGGTAGACGACTTTTTTTGGGGTTTCTTAAGAGAAACCTATTTTATCCCTTCAATGCTTACTTTGTTGCTATCAAAATCACAACGCACGCTTGCACTAATCATGCTTTAGTTAAATTCTTAACTTTTATCACTTGGGAGCTCTCGACTTGCCATTCAGGGATAGACATCCGCGTATTGAAGTTTATGCTTCACTAGTACATATACTCGTCCATACACACTCACAGAGCACCCACCTTTAAGAATCACAAATAACAAAGACCAAAATACGAATGCCCTTAAGCTACTGTTACGAAACCAATACTTGAGGCTGAAGCAAATTACTTTATTGTTATAACGATAATTCATAGGTATTGCATAAATATTACACATATGTGAATTTTTCACAGCACTATTTATCTATGAGTGTTAACAGTTTCATTTTAGGTTAAAACTCAAAGAAGGTAAAACTCTGTTGTCCTAACCTCAATTTTCCATTGAGAACAGTAACGTATTTTCAAAATCATGTTTGAAGTACTTGTCTAATTAAGTCTTAAATGTATATTGTCATGCTAACGTATCATTAAAGAAGAAATAACTGTCGTCCATCGTAATTTTGGTGGCCCTGAGATCCTCCGATAGACAACATTTCGCGAACTGGTTCTCAATGCCCGTGCCACTAGATTTTACACAGTACGTGAACACGGACGTGGTGGACGTGTTATCTACCTTACTAAGATAGCCGGCAATAACTTAATACTCCTATTTTCCGCATATTTTACACATGTTATTACAAGGGAATTGAATACTTCAGACAGATACAACGTATTAACTGGAAGTTAAAGGCATCCTCATTTCTGCTCACCTATCCGCCACTTCCCTCCCTCCATTTTCCCCTCCCCTCAATCCACCCCGAACGATTTCACGAATGTTGAAAAACGCAATAAAAAACAAATACGCACGGGATCGCATCAGTGCCAATATAATGGGCATGTTGTAACAGAGAGCAGAATGGAGTGGGAGAAAAATAGAGGAGGCAGAAAACGAAAATCCCATCTCCTTCCTCATCCTGTTTCGAATTAATAATGGGTCTTCACGCCTCGCCGCGAGTAATTTCCACTCCCGCCTCACACGTTTTCGCCATTTAACGCTGATGATACCAATTTATTATTTCGCTCGCGGAGGAAATGTGTTGTGGAGGGGGGGGTCCCTTTTCCTCCACCCCGCTACACCTCAACCCGCCTCCACCTCCGCCCGTGCTCCTGGCAATTCCCCTACATCCGAATTCTCCCTCCTCCTCCAACTAGAACCCGTTACGTGTCGCGTTCGCCACGCGGTGACTTCAACGGCCGCTCATGCACGTCCCGGACCGCCTCCAGCCCTGGCATATGCCCGGCTGACACCACCCCCTTCCTCCTCCCATCTCCCGCCCATCCTCTCTATCCTGGGGGCATCTCGGGCAGAGGCGGCGTCTTTCAACTCCGCCGTCCGATGCCCCCGGGGCTCCCAAAGAGTACAGTCACGATAGGTATAACCTCGGCAGCCTTGCGAGGCGCGGTGGATCGCGCCAAGGGATCCTTCTCGAGTATTTGGAATCGATTATTTCGCTACCGGATGCCGACGTAACATCTGTATAAATCGAGTTTTTTCGGCGCGATGCTTCGGGTGGTTGGAGGGAAGGGGGTTATGCGATGGAATAAATTGACGGTCAAACAATACTCTTGAGAGATTCTAGATAATTTTCAATATCCTTCATTCTTTTTTTTCGCGTGGATCGCTTAACGTCGAATACATTTGGCCGCGTGAAATTATATAGACAAGAAGCGTGCATGATCTCTATACCGTGAATATCTTAAGCATCAAACAGTTTTGGATCATACAACATTTATTTAACTTTATCCACAACTTTCGTGCAGCTGTCGTTCGCGGTCGTCGTTCCGAATGACCGTTTCCGCCCATTCTTTAAGCATATTTTTGAATGATTTTGGGCCCAGCATCTCTACAGATCACCTACCGCATGTTAATAAATGATATGGACAAGCGTTAGCTCATATTATTTTTCAAATGCTTTCTTCGATGACTTGCCGATTCTTCTCCGCGAGGTGTAACAACTAAGACTCGAGTACGTTTCGTGGCGTGCCTGTGCATACTCCGGCCGTGAGAGTGAGATGAAAGAAATGAAAAACTTTGATGCACCACTCTCCGTATTGCCCCCCGAGGGTTTAGTTTTCGGAAAGAGGAGGGTTAGGTGGAAAAGAGCCGCGATTTACGACAGAATGCTATCTAAAGACACGCAAAGCTGAGCCATTGCATGCGTGAAAACAACGGCCGTTGCACCGGTCCATGAACATCATTATTTCTGGGGGCAGTCCAGGTGAACGAATAAGTACACCTTTTTTTCCACCACGTCCAATGACGTCTAAGCGCGTGAATGTGATTTTCCTGCTAATGATAATGATTTGTCTTCTTGAAATGTTGCCTTTAGTTATTCAGATTTAGTCCACACTTTTAAAAATTTGCGAAGTTGGCATTCTTTCGCAAGGGAAAAACCAGATTGATCAATCCCAGGTTTGGATTGGTAGTTAAGGGTAGTGTTATTCTAGTATTAAGTCCTATCAAATGCAAAATTCGCACATGGAGGTCTATTCCGCTTGTGTTTTCTCAGAAAGATGCAGTACTCGAGAAATACCACGGTTTATGTGAAACTGTGAGTCCCCAAGCAACCAATACGGACCCTCTGGTCAACAACAGCTGGAGGCTCTGCCCACTGGACTACCATGACCACAAGGATTAATTTGAAACATATCGCTATCCAGAATCTTGTTTCTATCGCTGTTCCAGTCAGCCAGTCTATAAATTACAATGGTTTTCTTGCTCACTTCTAAAGAATAAGTTGGAAATTTGACGTCGAAACGTATAGCGTAGTTTTTGAACTCTCAAATAAATATTTTACTCGTTTAGTGTGTAAATTTAGTCTACAATTATTTATTGATGTCACGTAAAATGATTTTATGAAAACTTTACTTTCCCTCAGTCATGCCAGTTGTTACATCTATTCGACTAATTCATATGCCCGTAGAACCTGAGAGACCGTCCCAAACTTGCCTTTAATAAATAGATTACCAATAGTGGTCATTCTTATGAATAAATCTGAAGGTTGATTTTGGATATTGGCTCAAAACTTGAATGCTGATTTCCCACTTAATTTTTAACTTGACCTTATACGATCCTCAGAAAATTGTTTACCGATTAATTTCCTAAAGTGATAACTCGATGACGAGTAGTCCACCATGACCACCTTGCGTAGTAAATATTTTTTTTTTCAAAGATTGAGAGAGAAAGTTCAGGAATGCTTGTGGTACTTTAGGATAGTCGATGTGACAAACGTCGGCATCCAGAATTCAAACCTAATAATGTGGATATTAACTGAAAGAACGTAATGAAATGCATTTTTACGTCACACAATATTTTCACCTCTTTGGCCGCATTATAGATTAGAAGTTTGCTTTCCCATCGTATAAATATTCTTCTATTTCGGTTAATGAACGGAAATAAATGATATCTGCTTATTGGGCATTTAGTTGAGACATTAATGGACACTTGATATACCTGTTTCGAAACACGAATGATGGCATCAAACCCAGAGGCTATAAGAGCGTGTCACGAGGTAACCAGTTGTATCCTTCAACTTTGGGCTGAGTTTAAAATTTTAGCTGCTGCGGTTATTGATCACTTCCCACAAAACGGATTGTTTGTCAGTGTAGGGCGTTTGGGAATAAATATTTATTTTCCATCGGTTATTGTGTACGAATATGAATAACAGTTTTCCCTTTCTTGCCCCCGAAGTGACACCCGGCACATAAGTTCAGGTTTCCTCTTCGTCTGGAAACTAGTTAAAAGCTAGTGTGTAGTACTAATTCAAATAATTTACACGTAATGCTATTCACAACTCATTTGTAATAGATCTAAACACGGTTTAAAATTTCATGGCACTATGAAGATTGGAGACAAAAGACTAAAAGTGAAATTTTACTAACCTTAATGGCTTCTTAAAGAAAATTCCGAATACTTTTAACTTCAAAATGTTAATATTAAACAGTAATTCAGCAGTTAGCACTTCATCACATATAAATAGTATTCCATCCGATTTTAAATAGCTGTATATGATTAAAAAGACAAGCATTTTCAGATTAATATCTGATCAGAACGTGATGAGGGATTTTCTAAGCATATCACGTGTAGGTACTGTAACCGGTAGATAAAACCAACCAACAGTTTCTGTGCATATTAATGTAAGAACCTTGATGGCAATGATGGTTCATAATGAAATAAAAGAATTTCTTTACTATTATCTCCATATTTCAGGAGTTTTATCTCAAAACCATGCATTTTCCTTCCTTGTTTGAGAATCATCACACGCCTGGCATACTTGTAGTATTCTGTTTGACATTAAACAAGAATCGTAGGTTACTTGGTTGAAACTTGGTTACTTGGTTCTTTATTTTCATTTTAGTTTTCACTTTTTGTCTCATTTCTATTGCTCACTTTTCTCCTTCAACAACACCGTTATATGAATAATGTCGCATTGGGACACAAATATTACTCTATACTTTTTTTCCTGAGGCTATATTCGTAATTGTTTTCTTTCTTCAAGTATTCAGAAATTCTTTAGAGAAGTTTTGGTTTAGGTGATCACGTTCAGAGGATCTACTCGTGTCAGTACCAGGAAGCCCATGAACGGCAGAAGTATGCTCTGCTAATTTGCCGACCACGCTTTTTCTAACTTTCACAAGATTTGCAGAAAAGGGAAATTGGAATAGAGTATACTTGTACAAGTATGTTACCGTTTAATATTTGTTTGGACGGAGTTTTTCCATAATGTGTTGAAACACAGAAATAATCTTTGGGCTTTATTTTTTATGATATTTTAATAAGAATTATTTTCAGTGCATTATCAATTCTCAAAGTATTTCGAATGAAAAATATGTAAAAGCAATGTTGAAATTGAAAAATAAACAACTTGGCGTTTCCTCATAGGAAACTTTTAATTCACTTCCTAGGTTTCGTTATGGTATAACATCATTAGGTAAAGATCAGATGATGTTATAACATAAAGAAACCTAGGTAGTGAATAAAACATTTTCTATGTGGACAAGCCAAGTTGTTTATTTTTCAGTTTCAATATGAAGAATTTCCACCAAGTCAAGCCAGAAACTGCTTTTTTGAAAAGCTGTGTGTTTAATTTGAATTAAGTAATTATCTTGCGGAGAAATTCAAGATTGTTTCTCGTGATTTGGTTTTGAAAAATTATGCCTCTGGCTGTCTCTATTTTAGTATAGCCTTCGTCCTTTAGGGCAAAATGAAGTTGTGACGCTGAAGATGTTAACGCATGGTTAAGTATAGATATAAAAGATAAGCCAAATAATGGCAAATATGGATGAGGTTTTATCGATTTTTAAACGACACCACACTTGGGTAGCTTTTACACATCTCGTCTAGATTTTGAAGAACCTTTGAAAATCATCACACGTACGCACTTGGGCACGACAGACTGGGAATTCAGTCTGTCGGTATTTATTGTGTGGCAGGTATTCGCTTATCACTACAACGCCGATCACCAGAATAGCCAATGTGTAGACATTATGCTTGAAAGAATCGGCAACTATTCACATCTTACCCGAAGTTTTTCCCCTCACACAACATCTATCCACGGACAATAATTGTTGTACAAATCATCTTCAACTTCTTACTTCTGAATAAAACATCCCCTTGCTAAAAATATTACGGACTGATAAAATCTTTCCCCCCCCCTTTTGATAAACGCTCACGACTTGGCGTAAATATCACCTTGGACGTCAGCAAAATAATTGGAATCGTACACTTCCGTCTTCACTCGAGCCACTCTCACGCCAGACATAGTAAGCAGCAAGGCAAAGCGGCGATGATTTCGTGTCCCGCTGAGCCTCCAACACGGTCCGCGTCTTTATCGTGATGTGTCCATTCCGCCGCAGTGGTGCGAACGGCCGCCGGGGGGAACATCGACTCCCGCGGCGGATGGAGTGGGAATGATTTGGCGGAGGAGGGGGAGGGCGATGGGTGGGTGCGTGTGCAGCCACGCGATTTTGCTTCACCGCCTCGTCTCTCCAGTGAACAGTGAGTGGTCCCAAAGCAAAAACAGCCGGCCGAAATTATTACCGTAGTTCTCACACATTGGAAATAATTATTCCCTAATGTTTTTGAGCTTCTCAATCCAATTTAGACGTTCTTTTTTCTCTTGATCTTTTACTTAATGCTATATTTATTATATATTGCTAACTGAAAATCCATAAAACACGTAAATACGCTGTGAAATGTTTTATGCTATCATTTATATTATTTTTTATTATGAAGTACCAATAAAAAACAGAGGAATCGGCGAATACGTAACTTGAATAATATTTCTATTCTGCTACTAAATTATCAAGTCAGTGGAAATGTTTAGTGTCTCTATTCATCAGAGCAATTCATTTTTTTAAACAAATACTAATGCAAATGGAAAGAAAAAGTTGAGAAAAAAGGAAGCAGTTACTATACATGTAATCCGAAAAGACATCTAGACTATAATTAAAAACTTATTCATTACTTTTATTCACTTCATATTTATCTAATTCAATTGTTTCTTCTTGGGAAACACTGTCACTGGGTTGATATGCACGCCGTCGTCGTTGCACCGCCGTAACTCCTCAAATATCGAGGTCGTTGTAATTATGCTCCCACCCCCAACGATCGCCTTCATGTCTGTGATGGTGCATTAACCCCCCTCCGTCTTTTACGTCACCCTCTTCTAATTCTCCCGCTATATCCACCGGAACCCTGCGAATCCAGTAACCTCTCCTTTTTCCCAAATCCGCTCACTTCCTTCGGATCCCATTCTCGTTCCCTCCAGATGTGCATGGGGAAACTCAAGACAACCCCGTGCTCAAGTTTATTACGTACATTTTAAGGAGTTCTCGTGTTGGTCCGCTCCGTCTCTAATCGATGACGAAAATGAAGAAAAGCGATCAGTGGGAAGGGAGTAGGGAGAGTAGACACACTCGAGGACTAATTGTCTTGTCTCCTTGATATACTTGTAAGAAAACTAGGTTTTTCCAAACAATTTTATTCATAAGAAAGGTAACTATCGTTATAACAGATATTCAATATTTAATTTATTTGGATCGGAAGTGGTACAGTTACGCCCTCTTCCTCTGACTCTGGACTCTTATTATATACATGGCCCAAAATGAAAGAAATGTGCATGATTTTTTGTGACGTGACTCTACATGGCAGCGCGGTCGGGAAATGTGATGGGGGGGTGTGCTCTTCCAACGTAGCCGGTCGCCAGTTTGCTCCGAGCAGTGTGTTGATCGGTAGTGGGATGTTGAAGACTGTAATAAAGGAGAATGTTAGGCAAACGAGGAAAGGACAGGAACAGGATAGGGATGTCGGACGGGATGAAATGAGGGAGGAAGTACACAGAGATGAAGAGGGACCTGATGTAGAGTAGGTTGCTGGATTCTGTTTTGTTAAGAGTCACAAAATATTTATTTGATAGTTGTGTCCATCCAAAAACCTACCTTAACCGGTAGATTACCTTATAATAACAGTAGCTGGTGCACTAAAACTATTTTTGCTTAATTATTTTTCATTTTCGGAACAATCATATCCTCGGTCCTATCCTAGATCCTATCCTATATCAAAATGTTCTTCAGCGTCTAAATAAACCTTTCATTATTTTTCAGTCAGCTACCAATCAGCTAATTATTCATAGTAATTTTTATAACCGCAAATTAACATAGTAAATTAGTACAGTTGGATTCCATTTTAATCATGTCGTTAGATATTGAGAGGTTTTGTAGAGAATTCTACGGGATCACAACTGGACAGCTTTGAAAATTTGAAATTTTAACTGGTAGTTAAATTAATTGAAATTTCGACAAAAAAATATATATATATATTATCCTTTTTAAGGGAAAATATTATTAAATAGCTGGCCTCATACTTCAGTGAGCAAAGTTTTTTTAAATAATAGGTTGTAATTAATAAACTAGAAGATGCTTCATCAGTGATGTAATGACGTTGACGAACAAGCAGGTAACGGTTAAACAAAGAAAAAATATTATTTAATCCTCGGTTCCACAATCTGCACATACCTAGTGGCTTTTCTGATTCTGAAAATGTCTTTTATTGCTTACTGGATTACTTCATTACTAATTGGCTAGAACGTATAAACATTACCCTCACAATATAGTAGATAATCCTTTGCAAATATCAGTAACGTAATTTACAGTAAAAGATTAATAAAATTTATGTTCAAAATGAATTACAAAATGCTCAAAATGTGTCCTTATGGCACACTTATACGTATTTTAACTAGATTATACATTATGGCATATAATCGAGTGGGTGTCACGGGAGCCTCTCCGAGCTCTAAACGCAGAGCACAGCCCCACTAGGTCATTAATTTATTTAGCCCAACTCATTTGCATATGGAATAGCGGCGATGGAGCTTCAAGATTTTTTCAGGATTTGTATTTTAACCCCAAACAGCGTCGCTAGCTACCAACCAAACGCTTGAATTTCACGCGTAACATCATTCATTTTGCAGAGAATCATTGTATAATTAATGCGTTGCTGTATATGTAGAAGGATTTAGAGGAGGACTTCGGCCGGTAAAGAAGTTGCTTACAACATTTCAGTCGCTACTCACAAAGTAAAGGCTTGTAGACATCACTTCTACTTCTGAGAGTGGTATAGGAAGAAAAATACGGGTTGTTTATGGATATTCATGAGCTCCTGGAAGTTCGTTGATGTCCAGTCGAGTTTCCAGGTCCGAAGGCACCATTTCTGTCTGTCTTCCCTCGCCATTCTCACCATTCTTTCTCGGCTCCTCCCACCCCTGCCCACCCCCAACGCCTCGTCTGCCCCCTCCGAAAAGCCAATGCTTCGCACGCCCTGTGTAGATATATAGGCATTATTATTGCCTCCATAGGCGTGTAACCTTTTCGCGCGAACTTGGGACTCCCAAGCTTGACACGGTTCAACTGTATAGCGAGGGTGAGAGAGAGAGAGAGGCAGGCGAGCTTCGGCGTGGTTCCCGGTCGTATATCCAAGAGTTTTCTCTCTCTCGTTTCCCCTCTCTCTCCCTCCCCCCGTCTCTCGTCCACAACACCCCGACCGTTCCGTCTGCCTTCCCGGCCGTCCCTCCGCCGCCTCCACCCCAGCACGGCACACTGAATCGCGCCTCTCCGCCTCATTCCCTCCGTCCCTTCGAGACCGTCGCGCTCTTCATCGCCCCGTTCGTCGCTGTGGGGTGGCAGTGCGACACACCCCAACATTTCATTCCCGCTCCCATCCACGCCCCTCCATCTCATCAATCCCCCCTGCCGCCCCCTCCCCAAGCTTTCGCCCCCAGAAACCCCTCGCACCAATTTCAATCTTCTTCCCCCCCGCCCCCGTTCTCTCCGCCAAACGGACCGTGCCCCCGTTCGCGCCCACCCACCTCTCCCTTTTCTTCTTCTCGCCCTCCTCCTCCTTCCGCAACCCTATTTTCCCCCATTCGCACCCCACTTGGCACCCGACCTGGTCTTCCCCCGTCCCGTCGACGAAGAATTTTTCAATCCCGGTTTCGCGGGAGTCCGAGTTGGTGCGGAGGTTTATGTACCGAGTTTTACTCCGAGGGCTCTGGTTCTAGTCCCGGCTGTGTCAGATATTTTTCAGTAGCACCCCAACCACCTATTACTAATTTCCCCGGACAAGGTCATTTTGAGAGTTTAAATTACTTTGAACAAGTGAATACGACCGGATTTGTTGTAATGATCAAAGCTAACTTCCCACCATGAGGACCCAAGTTCGAAACCCGGCATTGGTAGAATTTTTCATAGGTATTCCGATTTCTACTTGGGGTACTTCCAAGTGGAGTACGCCGTCCGTTGGATGGGACGCTCAATTGTGGAACTGGCGCCTTTCATTAAGAGTAGGCCGATACCGACACCGGGTTTCCCTCTTCCCTTCCTTCATCCCCTAAAATAATAACGACTCTCACAAATTACCTACCTCAACCCTAAGATTCGATAGGTCTCAGCTTTCGAATGCCACCCCTCGTAACTGCTCTTCCTAGGAATGATTATTAAGCAACCACAGGATACATTTAAATTAGCAATAGTGGACCAGGGCAGTAGGTCAGTGAATTGTTTATGATGGTCGTCAAATCACGACTTTTTCTTAAAATAACGTAGGTATTTATCCCTAATCAATTATACGCGTTTGCAAGTCTCAGCTGATGTCGACAGCTGAGACATGCAAATGCATATATTTTCGCTTCCCGTAATGCGATTACTACGTATTTTGTCGAGAGGGATTCTGCGGTTCTCGGCTCCTACGTGGTGCAACATTTTTATATTTTTCGGGGGAGGGTGGGAGATGAGGAGGGAGGGTCGAAGGCCGCCACCGGAAGGGGGTAGGAGAAGAAGGGAAGGGGCGAAGGGGGAGATACGACTTCTCCCCGTCCATCCGAGGAGAAGAAACAAATGTGCGTGCAGGCTCTCAACATTTAATTATTCTTCATAAACGTCGTATAGCGTTCCGCTGGGCCATTAAAATTTTTCGAACGGAGAGCAAGGTGCGCTAAATGATTCATTTGCATTTTCGTCTCAGATCGGTCTTTTTTTTTCCCCCCACACCCCGATTTATGTGGCCTTATAATTCTCCCCCGCAGGTGTCCGTGCCCGTGGTCTCGCTTTAGTATGCAGCCATAAAGAGGATTCGCACAAAATATAGCATTGATCCAACATCTGTGTTCGTGCTTTTTGTGTTGCACAGCGGGACTCGGTTAACGCCATGTGTAGGAGGTGTGTAAGGGAACTGTTCGTGCAAGCCGAGTTTCGAGGTGACTGCATTCCTTTGCCAGAACGACGCGTTGAGACGGTAGCCGCGAAGAATTAACGGTAATGCAAAATAGTGAATTTAATGAAGAAGTGTGCTCGTAGAATGATACGAGGAAATGCATTTTATTACGTAAGATAGCGTTTGAAGTGGGTATCCGAGGATTTAGGAATAAGATTAGTTTCTTCCAATTCAAAAATATTTTCGCGATAACGTATGTTTTGAGGATTAAGACTTATTTTTCGGCAATATACAATAAACAAATCAATCCAAAAATACACATATTCAGTTCGCATCAGCCATGGTAATTCAATAATTCAAAGTATTTTCGTGTCAAGTCGTTTTGGAACGATAAATACTTTTTGAGTGATATCTCATTTGGTATAAATATTTGAGTGATGTCTCATTTGGTTTCTGCTCTTGGCTCCTCTTTAATTTTTTTAAATATTATGATATATTTTTGCAAATTTTTTCAGTGTAAAACGTTATCATCCCATGCCTAATTATGTTCCATGAATATTTTTGCTACTGAATTGGCTCATGAATTATTCCTGAGAGTAAAACGAGGGAAATTTGATGTTTTAACTGAAACGATAGCATATTTGTTTTTTCAACTAGGATTTAATTTCACTCCTTCACAAGGCATACAAAAGGGAGGACTTTCGTTCGGTAGAGGAAACTAAATATTTTTGTCCCTGGAGTTTCCCGTTTCAAACATTCCTTTTGAACAAGAGAGCGAGCGCGTCCGCATAGCCATTAGCAAGCGTACACCTATTATCCTCCACCCGCGTGCCCACTTGCAAGCCAACAATGCGCCAAATTTACGCCCCGACGATCCATTTTTCAGTCCTCGGGGAAGTTCTTCAGTCGCGTTCTTCCGTTCGCGCTCTAGCAGCGAGAACGGAGCCGGCACACATCTTTTCAGGGTGCGCGCGGCGCTTTCATGAAAACAGTTTTAATTGTGCCCGGCAAAAGCCCGGCTTTTATTGCGTCCGAAATTAAAAGACGCTTCAAACAATGAAAGAAAGAGATGCAACACCTTTCCCAAACTCGACTCACGAAAAGTTGAAAGAGAGAGAGAGAGAGACGGAGAGAAAGAGAAAATGAAGTTTAAAAAAAAAAATCTTTTCCTTTTATGCCCGCGACGTTCCGCTCCCCTCCGCTTTTAACGCGGTATAAAATTTTAATGCGGAAAAAAACCCGGTTTCCCCATTTCTTTCTTATCTCTGAGAGATTCCATGAATTTTCATAATCTCTCGACCCTTTCCCCCAAGCCATCGCGTAATCCACTTGAACTCTTTTCTCCTCTCTGCTCCCAACTCATTCTTTCCCCCCACGACCCACGCCCTTTCCGCCGTCCCACTCCCCTACCGCGTGCGAACCTCACGTGTCCTCCTCACCACTTGACACTTATACCATTCGCGTCTTGTATTCCAACTCCATTCCGACTTCCTTCCCTGGCACTTCGTTTCCCCCCGTCGGTGCTCACAAGAACCCCCAGCCCCCTTTCTACTTCTCACATTTCTGCCATTACACAGCACGTATAATCGGTTAGAGTGTTTGTACTGGTGACAACTCCCTCTCATTGCTTGCGATTGTTGCCTCGATGACTGATTTGCTCCATTAATACATGCTCCAATTAATGTGCTCCCATCAATACATGTGCTCCATCTAACTTACTGCTACTCGCACCATTTCTCTTCGGTTTAAGCGTATTGATAGATGTGTAATAGCGCATTTTCGGACACTGACACAAAAATAGCCAGTTTTCAAGAGGAAACTATGTGCATTTCCAATTTTAAAACCATGAAAACATGATGGTTATTGTGCTTCATTAACTTTAATAATAATAATTAATTAAATACATGTATTAATCAGGAAAAATGCCTTTGGCAAAATCTCGGTTTCACTTATTGACGTGTACAAAGTTGGATTCCTCACTAATTTTCTAAATTAGGTATGCGTATCATCTGCATGTAGATAGAATTTACATTGCCTGATATCTACGAGATATTATTTCTATTATTTCTTTTTCTAAAAGGGGATAAAATATTTTAAAGGGTAAATGAAGAACAAATCTAGCCGGAAGGATGCGACTTAATGTGGTAAGAGCGCCTCAAAGCAATATCATGTCCATCAGGTGTGATATTCCAATGCTAGGATGTACGTATAGTTAATTTTTTATACTGTTGACGAATGTACTGCTGGAACATGACTGGAAAATTACACGGAAATAAAAACCATGTATTCATGATGATTTTAGTACTATCGAATGCAGTAATGTTTACTGATGGCGACCATCATCCTTCTTAATGAAGAGGGTGCAGATAGAATTGCAACGTCTATATTGAATGTTGATGCATAGTTCTGGCTGGTGGAAGCCGGCTTACTGCAATTGTTCCGTGTATAATCAGCCTTTGATGTCCCCCGAAGTTACCTCAGCAGCTACCTTTATTTCTCGAATAAATCCACAGTAATGGTGTTGCGGCGGAGAACTCTTTAGCTTCAAGTAAATCTTCTGAAAAATCTCCGTAACGCATCTGACCCTGGGCACGTGAAGAATCTTAGGATCTACCCCCATTACTCCCTTTCCGTTGTGAATATCTCTCTCTTTCTTTGGCCCTCTCCCTCCCACCCTTCCCCCTCGGGACGTAGACCGTTTGCCTCGGGAGCCCCCCCACCCCACATCCCCACTCCCTCCCCCCAGCAGTGCCACGCCACACTCCACCTTCCTCCCTCCCTCTCTCTCACGCACCCACCCGATTTGCAAACTAGTATTTTTCCACCTCCTTCTCCTCTCCCTATCTCCCTCCCCATATTCATTTTATTCTATTTATTTATTTTTTTCGTTATTCACGAACAACCTCATATCACCTTTCCACCCGGAGTGAGACTTTCCATCTCCCGAGAGTTTTACGGCCCGGAAACCGTAGCGAGGGAAAAAAAGGGTGGTAGTGAGGGAGACTAAGGTGTGGAGTGAGTGGAAAAAAAGGGAGAGAGAGAGAGAGGAAATTGAAGGGGAGAGGAGAGGAGGCGAGTAGGGAGTGAGAGAGAGGGAAACGTTGATGGTGGAGGAGAGAGAGTGGTGTTGGCGCGCGGTGAAGTAAAAAAAAAGAGCGGGTTCGTTTACCGCGCACTTGGTTTATTCTCTGAAAGGCAGGGGCTTGACTAACGCCGGGCATTACTTTCACACCCAAACTCAAGGAGCCCTTCCTTCTGTCTCATTCACTGCTCCTCCTTCTCTCTGGCCTTCCACCCCCACTATCACCACCTCCGCCCCGCGACTCCTCCCTTCCCGAACTTCCCCTCCACCACCACCACTACTCCCCACCCGCCCTCCTCCCACTCCTCATTCCCTCACTCACCCACACTCCACTCACACCCTTTATATGCCCGCTTTGGCAGACGAACCCGAGTGGTTCTAAGCACGTAGCTCAACTCAGTCGCCAATTTTTTTTTCTCGCTCCCTCTCGATTTTCCTCGAGCGTATCTCTCCTTCTTTCATTCTCTCCCCGGTGCGATCGAGTCATTTCGTTTCCAACTTTCCCCAGATCGCGACTTCCACTCCGCGTTATTATTACATTAAAATTATTGTAATTTTCCGAGACACCACTAGAACCACGGTTAGGAGTGATTTCAACCCCCTCCGCCACTTTTTCCCATTGTTCTCGAATCGAAGCCCTTTCCTCACGACGCCTGTCTTTCTCTCTCTCCCCCTCTGCCTTCGAACGTCCCTTGTCACGTAACCTTCCCTTCCCGCGGGATCGGGCCGAGTGACGCCAAGAGGGGGTTCACGGCTCCGACGAAGAAAAGTCAGTCGATGCTACTCCCGCCTCCGCGATTTGAGCAACCCCCATGCCGCGGCACGATCCGTTCAACTCAACGATTGATCTATTTCGGCATGTATTAGATATACCGAAGTCAAATCAGAATTACAGTTACATGGTTTCCATCTTCTCGGTGGAATGCCAAAATAAATGATTGAGAATTAACTTAACAGAAGTTCACGTAAGTTCTTCACAGAATTTGATTTGTTTGCAATGAGGTGATCATGGCTCACAGCTACTGATACCTCGTTCATCCCTGAACTCAATTAAGCAGCTTCTGGTACCAATACTCATTTAATAAGATTTGCGGCCATTGATTTAATTAATTTATTTTTATGCATGGTAAGATATGAAATAACTTTTAATATTCTTAGTTATTTAAGCGGGAACCTTCATATTCCAAAATTCCTTTCATTTCTGAAGTAGCACATCTATTTCCAACTGTCTACGATTTTTTGCAAAATGTTTACGTGGTATTAATCAGCACTAAAATTTTAAAGCTGTGCTCTCCCTACTTTCTCAGCTAAAGATAATATTTCTTACCTTCTGGATACCTATTTACAATCGACATTCAGTGTAAATATCCAATGTCACTACTCTAGACAAAAGTGAATTAATTGTAAATAATTGTAAATGAAATCAGACAATAAAAATTTTAGCTTCTTCCTATAATTGAATGTATTCAAAAAATCAAAACTCCGACTGACTTCCAAGATTTATTTGATTTTTCATTATTTTAATGCACACTTAAGTTCCTTAAAAGAAGTATTATCGGTATCATTTGCATTTCGCAAACGTACCCGAAATAAATTCTCCTCTGTAGCGGAATCTTACTCCTTTTACTCTTTATCAGATACCTAGATGCCCATTAAACGCCTCAGTACTCAGGCTTATCTTCACAATCATCTCTGGTCCACATTCAAAGGCTGCAAAAAATACAGTCATTTTCAGCTAATAAGTCTCGCTGATAATGTACGAGTATTTTAAAACATACTTTTTGTACCCTTCTCCCTGGGGTGAGGAATCCTGGCTTGATTGTCCAAGGTTTTAATTAGATGGAGATAAGTTTCTGACCACGTAACCAGAGAAATAAATCTGTCTTTCCTCCTGAGCAACTCACTCTATGCTGTGAATCGTTTTATAGCTGTATTTGGGATTGCAAAGCAACTGGGCCAGTAGAAGCTCAATATCGGGAGCAATAACTTAAACCAGGTTGGGTCATTTTTCGGAGTTGTACAAGTTGCTTGAGATGAGGTAAATTTAATTGAGATACGCCATGTAAAAAGATGCCAGATTAGTGGGGAATATAAAGTTTGGGAAGTAGACATGCGCAATTCCTAGTCTGGGTCTCTCAATGAAGTTCATCTATTACAGCAGGGCAATTTAGGAGGCGCTATTCAAGGTCGGTCAGCTAATAACATCCAGTAGAACATGGAGGTGGAACTTCAAGCCAACGTTGAAGCTGATCGCTCAGCAGCTGGGGAGGATATGCCCAGTTGACTCAGGCGAGATAAAGAAATCCATCGTCTCTCCTTGTCTTTATTATCCTTCCTCTGCCACCCATTCATGTGGCGACCAACGGCAGTAATGTGTAGATGGATACAACATGCTTTACTCTCTACTGTGTGTGGATCCACCGAGGATCATGAAGACGAAGTCTATCTTTCTGGGATTAGTTAATTTAAACTGTCTCGTATCAGACCTTGGAAAAGGCAGGCGGCATGGTAAAACCGAACCCCATACTGTGATTTGTGTAATTCATGTGTGTGCCTTTAGCTTGAGGTGACTCTACCCTCATCCTCCACCCAAAACTTGAGACTACTTGCAGTGGTTTTTAACAAATAGTTGGGAATCAAATCAGCGTGAGTGCAATACTTACATTCTTAGGTTTGATTTTCTTGGAATGATGCTTTCAAAATAATTACTCTTAGACAAAGAGAACATTTATTCAATAAACTAAAACTGGTTTATCAACATAATTCCGTTAAATTTAAATAACAGTGAAGAACCATGTCCAGAATTTTGTTTAAGTGATGATGCATTTTGAGTAGATTATAAAAGCAATGGGGAAACTGATTTCATGGAATTATTGTCCTCGTTAAATAACCTTTCTGGCTGATTTCAGACTACCACCACCAACAGCCGAAAGCGATTTTTTTGCGGCAAGGTTTTTAAGCTCAGGTTATTTAATTTCACTAAACCATTTAATGTTGATTTTTTTCTTTATTATCTAAATTTCACGAGTAATTAATTTGTTTTTACAACTCAAGATCAAAGTTTTTTATCAGCAATTTGGCTGCTGCATAAATGAGGTCGTGAAATGCAAAGAGATACATCTCGGGTGAGAACTCACCAAAATGCCAAATACCTACCTCGAAACGCGAGGATTCTGACGACGACCTCTGCAATGAAAGTTCTCCCTTGCCCTTGCCAAGCTGTCGTATTTTTCCTCACGTTTCGTTTGGTGCGATGCGGCCAACTTTCAAAATCTTCCGAAAGTTAAAGCGAATCTCAATCGGGATGTCAGTTTATCCCCCCTCTCAAAGGCCAAGATAAAATGATCAACCCCGCTTCCCAGTTTCTCTTAATTATTCCCCCAGTCCACCACCCTTGCCACCCACGCCACTACCACGGATTCCTCTCCCATTCCCTCCGCAACCCCCCATTCCCTTTCTTTTCATCACAGCCTCCCACACAGCCCACCCCGAAGCTCTCACTTGCAGTCGGTAGCCACGGGCTCATTCCCCTCTCCTCCCACGCGGCGTCTTCTTATATCCCTCGGAGAACGAGGGAGGGTGTCGGAGGGCGGAGGAGAGTTTTTTCGGGGGAGGAGAGAAACGAACGGGGATGGGGGGGTGCGAGAAAAGGCGGAGGTTCCTCTGTTTATCAAAGATCACCCCCTGACATTTATACGCCTCGCTTCACGCACTCTCCGCCTGATGATTCCCTTACGCTCTCCCATACATTTCGCCCCTGCTCTCTCTCCCCTCTCCCTTCCCCACACCCCCTAATTCCCAGTCCCCGTCACCCTCGATTTTCTCCCGCCGCCCGCACATCCCCATTCGCCCCCCGGAGCTCCCGCGTGACTCCGCCCGGCCGCAGAGCGCAGTCCGAGACGCCGATGAGGATAAGGACAAAGCAAACAACCAACAATGAACGCGGCCGGTATTTGACGATTGAAATCAGCCAGCAACGCGGGCGATCGCGTCGTGTTGCGTGTTAATTCTTTTGCCGAACCACTTTTGCGGATTACAGATTATTTATTTAGCAATAGCCCAAAATGTCCAAGTTTTGGCCTTTTACGTTAGGTTTGGAACGATAAAGTCGATCAAAGATACCCAAGCACTAGTTGGAGGACAAACCACCGCGGGATTCGAAACCAGGACTCCAGTTTAGGAGGGGAGAACATTATCTCACTACTTAAGTGATATGCAGAACTGCCGACCTGATTTCATTATTATTACCAGCTACCGACTTACTTGGATTTTCGTTTACACCAGGGGCTAATCACGGTCAGAAGATAATTTTTTAAGCTCACAAACATTTACACTTCCTTCACTCTGCGAGACAAAATACGTGCCCTTGCTTGTGATTAGCCACTTGCTCCTTCCTTGCAAGGTCCTTGCTTACCCCACATTATCTCCCTCTTCAAGATATCATAGCCTCTTAATATTCACTGCAGCCACTTTGTCTGCCTTCTCCGAATTTCTTCCAACAATCCTCTCTCTCTCCCTTGACCGCCTTGTATTCCTTTCCGACCCCTTTTCTTTTTTCGTTATTTTCCACGTATCCAACTTAACTCACCCTCTTGCCTCAACGATCAGGTTTCGGAACCATGCAAAAATGCGCTAATTGGACTAAGTGTAACACAAAATTGAAGTATTTAGTCGTAAGTCACAGTGGAGAGAACAATTCATTTATGTAGACGTTTAGTTTTAAGACGGCAATGGGTTAAGTGGCAAGGAATTTCAAGGAATTTTGTTGGGCACAGAAACTTCTTCAAAGAGGAGAGTGAAAGGACGAGTGAAGATCGAAAGAAAATAGAAGTGAGAAATATAATGGATTCCGGGACCATGTGTTCATTTCACGCAATTTTGTTCTATCCATTCTGATCAAATTTATGTGGTGTGATGGGCTAGTGGTAGCGTATTATAGCTTACATTGGTATTAAACCGTAGGTATCACGCCAATATTTCAAATCATAGAAATAGAGAGAGTTAATAGAGCGATCGGTTTGGGTATCTCGTAGTTTAAATCGCGGTTAATTCCTTTGGGCAATCCTTCCTAAAAACCCAAGCGTTGCGTATTTATATTTATTAGGATGTTATGGAATCCGAATGGTGGCACGTGGTGAGGAACTACCTCCTCAACGCATGGATTCAGATGCTTAAAGATTTAGTTCGCGGTGATCCTCATCCGTCTAAACTATCCTTTGGATTGATTACTGTGGTTGAGTACGAAAAAATCAACGTCTATGCAACTCGATTTTATGCTTCGGTAAAACATCGCGGGAATCTGATGTATCGCAAGGGTGAAGAATTTCAAAGATTAAAGTTTTACTATTTTTATTAAAGTTTTACTGTTACCTAGGAGAGGATTCACCTTCTCGCTTAATAATTCATATTTTATTCTCCAGTTCATTCTCAGAAAAAAATCAGCTTTTATCTCTGGGAAACATGTTCAAGGAGTAAAAGGATTTTGGCGATTTTGGCTCCTAAATTGAATATATCTTTCAGGTAATATGGGTATAAAATTATTGAGCTGAATAATATCTAAACACTTAAAGATAAAATGTCATGTTGTAATTCTCTGCAAAAATAGCTCTAGTTCAAGTCTAAATGAAAATTGAGAACATCCTCGGAGACGCTTGTGCTGTTTTTTTTTCTGGAAAATGGATTTACAGGTTTATCAGAAATAACAGAGGCGGGAGCAAGATCTAGACTCTCGCATCAAATACCTACCTATCACCATTTGGTGAGCTTCTTCCACTTACGTGGAAAGTCAGCGCTCAAGTTGGTGACTAGTTTACCGAATTCAATTTCAAAACTACTTCTTGATCTAGACTTCCGCATCAAATACCTACCTATCACCATTTGGTGAGCTTCTTCCACTTACCTGGAAAGTCAGCGCTCAAGTTGGTGACTGGTTTACCGAATTTAATTTCAAAACTACTTCTTTCTTATGAATTTATTTTTAAAAAATATCAACGTTAATTTAGTTTTTTTCATTTTCGTCTTAATGTATAAATATTTTAATATAATTATTAATCACGCTTTGGTCATTAATAAAAGGCTTAACATTTCAAAGATGAGAATATTAATTGAAGAAATGTTGAAGAAATTTGTAGCACTCTTTCCAAATCACTGGTACGATATATGATCTCCCCTAATTAAAATTAATTGATATTATTTGGTTTTCATTGAAAATGATTAGAAGAACCCTCTAAAGGATTAAAATACCTAACTTTTCTTATTTTCACGCAATTCTCGAAAAAAACACCGCGAGGCAATACACGTCGCTAGATGCCGGACGAAATATGAGTATCATTCGGTTGTCCTCTTGTTCGGAGCAATGTGTTGATAACTAGGGAAATACTAATCCCTTTGAACGCCGCATTTAAGTGACCCGGTAACGATTCTTCATTCGTTATTCCGTTATGCTTCATGGTATATGGTCAATTTGTCGAGACGCAAAGAAATATTTTTTTCAGAAATATGGCATAATTTCGTTCCTGTCAGGGCATAATATGAGAGTTTTAAATAGCACATGCTACTCTTATACGTACTTATTTTTTAATTTAACAGTACTCTTGTTCAAGATGCGTGAAAGATCAAAAAACTTTAATTCAAATTTAAGGGGGTGACGAAAAATGAAGTCATTATGTGCGGTTGAGTGAAAATATTTTAACGATGAGTGACCAAGCACCAGACCGAGGAAGCATTGGGCATTAACACACACGTTAAATGGGCTTACTATCTCACAAATCAGGTATCATCCTTAGTTCGGTCCATTCACTTTAATTCACACAGCTCATGGTCTTATATTCGTATACGTATAATTAAGGTTAGGACGGCTGAAAGGTCCATTACTTTGTAAAGCTCACCAAACTCAAGGAAATTTACTTGTTCTTCACAAAAATCATTCCTGTAACGAGCTTAGCTGACCATGTCTAAATATCTCTTTGGTATATACGTGCCACATTTGTTACTCATTTGTATTATATTTCATTTGTTTCTATACTTGTTTACTGACATGTCTTAAAGACGCTTTCGAGTCTTGGGTTTTTTTAACTTAGAGAAACATTTTTACGAATATCCTCAAGCAAAAGTTTCGAACTACTTTTTATAAACTTCAAATCTCTGCTGCCATATGAATTGGTGACTTAAAAGATCCAACACTTTTACGGTGGCCAATATAACTCTTCATTAGCGGCACGCGAAGGTAGGTGATGTTGGCACTGGGGACATAAACCCGATTTTCTGCCCTTTATTTGAAAAGATGGCCTCGAGAGATTTTTTTTTCAGTGACGAATTTACCATTTCGGTTTAGCGAAAAGAATTGCTGAAAAACATAAAAAAATAACTCTTCAAATAAAAGCATATGGACCAAGAGACAAGTTCGGACCTCATTAGAAGTGCTTTTCCTGCCGCGTAGTGGCGATATCCTTCGTGCGGGAGGGCGTTGACTGAGCAATACAACCTCACAGTTAATTCCCTCCGTTACATACTCAGTGCCCATAAATCCTATTTGTGTGGAGAGACGAACGTCGGAAATGGTTGGTTGGGGCGGAAAATGAAGGAAAAGGCTTGGAATATTTCTAGAATTGTTTCGCTTTATAGCGTACAGACTTCCGTGTGAATCTGAATTTTCAAAGGCAACCCAACGGGGTTTTTTCTGCATGTGTTTTACGCCCAAAATCTAACAGAGAACGACGTTAACAGCAGGTAACAATAAAATTACAATAAGTACGATTCCATGTAACGGCAACCGACTGTGAAAACTGATTTTATATGTAAAAGGGTCGCCGTCCACTTGAGTCTTTTCAGAATTGCGGAACGGCAGTGAATTCACAAATTTTATGAAAAATAAATACATAGTCTTGGCCCCCTTGCACTTAATCACATTAAATTGTAAACGAATTTCGTACAAACTTAAAAGCAACATATGCTCGCATATAAAATTGTAAACCACTTTCAATTCCATCTTGATGAATGACGTGTGTGTTAGCCGACGGGAATAATTCACAGTGCAGTCATCTCTGAATCATAAGCAAAGTGTTTACTCGCGTTGGGGAATATCCGTCAAATAAAAAATAAGTAAACGTAAAAATAAATTTTTCTGTGAAATTTTCTGCATGTTTCACTCATCGGTAGTGTTTGAGTTTGTGACATGTGACTAAGTACTTTCTTCTTATTTTATTCCACATAAAGTTTTTCACAGAGTACAAAATATAATTTCGATTATTTTAATGTCTAAAAAATTTTCAAAGGCATGAAATTTTGCATAGAATGATTTCAAGAACGGTAGATATTTCACAAAAATATATGAATGCATGTATTGTTTATGCAGAGGCTTACTGACCACTCTTTTTTAAAGAATATGTGTATTTTATCGAGTCACTAGTTCACGTGAATGATCAGGAGTTATTTATGGATTATGTAACAATATTTTCACGTAAAATATGATTTTCCACGTAAAACTCGAACCTATCCATATTAATTTGTTGCCAGAATAAGTTGTAGTGTTAATATGGATTGCAAATTCCCAAATGGAAACAAGTTTAACTGTAGACCTACTCTTGAACGTTCGTCGGGGCACGAATTAATATATAATTGATCACTCAATTTGTAATCTAAGTATTATTTTACTTTCTTTAAAATCATATTACTTTAAATATGCGCTGAACTTCTCTCTAGAAGATGACGATGGAGGTAGCTTAAGAAACGTCGAGTTGGAAAAAGGAGCTCAGGTAGGGGGCACGACGACTTTTTACCAGGTAGTTTGCCGAGGAAACGGCTAATGGAAAATGGCTAAAAAAAAGAAAAATCCCAGGGTCCCAGATACCGACTCGTTCGACTTTGAACCATTGATGAGAATCAGTTAGGGACGGTAATATCATGCTCTCACCAGGTTTTCTCTCCTTCTCAAAAAATAAATCTCTTCAGAAAAGACTGATATGGTCTTCTGGAAAACGAGTGTTGGAAAAAAATATTTATTTCAGTTATTGCAATAATGCCTCAAAATTCTTCAAAGTACATCCCTTGAGCGTCGACACACTTTTGCCAGCGGCTTTTCCACGACTCGAAAGCTCGCTGTTAGGCGGATTCCGGAAGGTGCTTAAGGGTACGCGTTTAAGCTTCTTGGACGGTATTTAGGGTCCCATGGTGGTCTCCTGAAGGAGGACATAACTTTGAATAATAGGAAATAGCCTTCTGGGGCTAGATCAGAACTGCAAGGGGGTCAGGGAATCTTCACGGAGCCGTTGCAGAAGTTCTTCGCATGCAGATTCTCTCTTGGTCGACTCTTGCTTTTGTTCGTCCGTCAAGACCTTCGGGACGAGTTTAGCGCAGATCTTTCGCAACACTAAATTTCCACTGATAATGGTGTGCACTGTCATCTTATCAATTCTCATAGGATCTGCAGTCATGCGCACACTTATCTGTAGGTCTGAATTCAGTACTTCACGCACATGTGAGGAAAAGATTGTCACCGATACTTTTTATAAAAAAGTGCTTGTACATCTCAATGTAGATATATTGGAAATCTAAATATCTACCGCTGGATAAAGAAACTATGAAGGAAAGAATATTTCCTTACATTTAAATGCTAGGACAGGGAATCCAGCCGAAAGCAGTATTCTCCGAACAATCTTCTTACCGATTGTGGAAGCTGAATGTAGGTTTTCCAGTTTAAATCCTCCACACTCCCAAGTTATGCTGGCATCCAATCAAACTCAAATTTTACGAATGCGCTCGCTTCTCAAGTCAATATCCCTGGATCGAATTACGGCGGCGGCAGACGTTTTTCCATTTTTATTTGGATCTGGATTTAGGTGTCGGTTGGAGAGCGCGTCGAGTGCAGCATTGTAGTGCTGCTCGAATGAGGATGTACCTGTAAAAAGCAAGATGAAGAAAAAAGTTAAGTTAAATGGAATAAAGTATGCTTGACACCATTATTCATGATACACTAATGCCAACTTACAGTCACTCTCAAACTTTCCGCTTTTCAGGTATTTATTTCCTTTCCTTAATGACTCCACTATTTTATCAACCCATATGTCCTTGGCGTGGGTATGACAGGCCGTTGGGTATTTCTTTTTTTTCAGAAGTCATGAGACACCTTCAAATTCACCCAAGCTATGCTATTTTTCGGATTGGAGAGAGATCTGTATGGAAAACATCAGTCAGTGGAGGAAACGGAGTTTAGTTCTTACGCTGATGTATGGATTTCTCTTCCCATTAGGATTCGTTTTAGGTGATCTCGGCTCTCGCCAATCAAACCATCTTTACGATTGATAACTGTGGTTTAGGTTATAGCTATGTTTTTTGCACCTATTCGACATTGTTTTTTATCAACATACCTGTATAGTAGGGTGCAAATGGTCTGGTAAAAGCAAGTCTTAAAAACCTTGAGAATATCATAAATCACTCATAGCGTACGGTACCCTTGTTCATATAACTTGTACTGTGTGATCTTTGTAAATTTTCTTTTTGTTAGTATTATTTTATCATGCATATGATATTGTACCAGTCAATCACATAAGAAAACCTTAAAATTCTCATAAAGTTTGAGTGATGTGTTGGAAAGCAAACGCTTCCATTATTTCTAAAGTCTGTGCGCATTTTCAATACATATTCCTCGATCAGCTCATTTCACGATGTTGAAGGTACGACATCGAATCCCACCCGTGCCGTATTTTACTGGCATTCCGTTTTCTAGTTTTTGTTCCGCTTGAAGAGCACTATTTACTTTGCTGGGTGAAACTTTAGCAACGTGGACCCCTTTTAGCCTTGCGTAGACAGTTTTCCGGCGCCAATGGAAGGCTTCTTCTCCACCCTTCCTTGAAAATCTCACCAACTCCCAAATTACTCACCTATCCCTAATTGCGCAAACGTCAGCTGATCTGCTCCCAGTTACCAGAGACACTGATGCGGTTCTACTGTCGTACGCTCTAGCGCGTGTGATCGAAGTCACTTGATTCTCGTATTGCTTGCAGCACCAATATGTATTCGCATGTTTCCACTGCTTCTCATACAGCCGGGCATTTGCGAGGAGTCCGGATGAGCGAACTTGCTCGTTCCAATGATTACTTACACGCTGTAAGCAGGAAGCCTCGCCGTACTCGGTCTCCCGTCGTACCCACTCATTGCTCTCCACGACTCCATCACCAGCCGCCCTCGCCTTCTTCCCTAAGGCCCCTGGCGCCGCTCCCAACCCGTTGTTCCACCCCCTCCCCACCGATCCCCTCCACCTCCCCTCGCCACCTCGGCCCCTGCCGGAATCTCCCTTTTATAACGCGTCGTGTTGTATCTTTCTTTTTTTTAATTTGCGGTCGGGAGTCACGTTAGCCGGAGGACGGTGCCGTGCCAGGGGACACCAGCCGCGGAACAAGAGAAGGAGATTAAATGGGGAAGTGAGTCGTGCGGGGTGGGTCGGCTAGGTGAATTGCGGGGAAGGGAGGGGGGTGGATGACGGATATCGGAGGATGTGGGGGAAGGAGGGTTAAAGGGTTTTAAGGAGTTGTGAAACGGACGGGATTCCCTCCCTCTCTCTCTCTTCTTGCTCTTACGCTCCCCTCGTTCTTTCGCCTCTTCACTCCCCCGCGCTCATCACCCCCGGTATCACCCCCTTTTCTCTCCTCCCACCCCGCGTTGGAAGCGCCACACGCTTTCCCCCTCCCCTTGATCGCTTGGATTATCCCCACAACAACTGGCAAATCTGCGAAGTGACAGGTGTGGTAAGGCGAGTTTCACAAATTCTAATCGGATCCCGTTTCCTCCCTCATTTTTCCCCCATGCCCTCTCCGGATGGAATTCCAGGGATCTCGCCTTTGCGGGACTCGCGAAAGTAAGCTGAGGGAACCCTGGCGTGGGTGTCTCTTCCCGTCGTGCCGTGCTTCGGTGAGGGCTTCGTTTACTCGCCTGAGGGATGATAAATTGGCCTCATTTTATTCCTGGTGTAGACCTTATCAACTAGGTACAAAGGAGTGTGGCGATTGACACAATTGTCGCACCTCGCTCTGAAGATAGTGGCTGAGTTTTCGAAAATATTTCCAACCCTCTGCGCTATTCTGAAATCATGTGCAATTAGTGTTCGATGTAGGTATACCGACTTTAAATTCACCCGTTTCACTGATGTATTCCGTTAAGTAATATAAATAAATATATATAATTAATAAAGCACACTTTAGCGCAAATGGTACTTTGCATTATCACGATATCCACATTGTATGAGACATCCTAGTGGTAATCCAAAATATATGTCGAGATCTGATTTTTTGGTGTGAAGACCTTTTTATATTGATTTTATTGAATTCATTTGTGTCTTTTCTTCGTTATCGGTATTAATGATAATGAATTTCAAGTGTTTCCTTCTATTTCAATAATCCTCGGGAGCAGATTTCTGATTTAGCACTTACACGTACGGTACTTTTCACCCCTGACTGAACTGGAACCTTTTTTCTGTCATAACCTCGTCCATAGTTTGTGTACTTAGTTCGTTAAGCATTACTTAACGTTAAACGATTGACATTTAAAGGCCTGATCTTCTCAAATTTCAGAGTTTTCCATTTTCACAGTTAAACATAAACGAGTACTTTGCTAATAAAATATAATGAGAAAAGTACATTTTTAATGGCTTAAAGAACTACCTTATCCAAATTTTTGGCGATTTCCTCTTCTTTGCCGAACAATGTAACCTATCTTCTGCCTGAAGCGACGTTTGAGGATGGCCCTTAGAGTTTCCCAGAGATTATGGAACTCTTGTGAGATAGGACATAAAGAGAAGCCCATAACAAACTGTCCCCGGATGTTGAAATCCCGACAATGGCCATCATAACTTCCACACACCCAATCGCAACGTCAAGTAATCCGGTAGAGGAAATGTCTCCAACTCTGAATCGCCCACCCCTCTCCCCGCCTCCCAACCCGCTCCCAAAGGTCATAATATGGGACTAAAATTTCCGTCCAGCATCTTTAATTATCCGAGTAGATACCGAGGACCGTCATATTTCCATTCATACGTCACGGCGTAATGGTAAAGTCTTCTCAATACCAGCGACTTGGTCGGGGTGGGCGGGCTCATCTGGTTGGGAGTTCATATCCCTGCTCACAAGATATCTCTCTTTCTCCCCCCCCCCCCCTTCTCTCTCTTAGGCGTCCACCCGGTTCCCGAAGCATCTCCGCGAAATCGTCTCTCCTCATCTCGGCGGGGCGTAATTGGATGAAGAGGATCGCTCGCGAAACTACCAATTTCCATTGTCGTCCGGTGCTCCCATTTCCCCACCACTCTCCCTCTCCTGCTCCTCCTTCCTCCTACTCTTCGAACGTAATTCCCCATGCGACTTTATGCGTTTCCGAATGCTCGATGCAAGATTGCTGCCGCGCGATATGGGGCGACGGAGTCGGGAGCAGATGTCGGGAGAGGAGGGATCGGGATTGGGGAGGAGAGTCTTTGAGTGTTGGGGGCGAAGGAGTGAGTGTGTGTGCGTGTGTGTTTGTGGATGGATGGTGGTGGTTGGAGCGAGAGAGAGGGTGATATTCCTTGGGGCGATTGGATGGAGGAGGAAGAACGGGTGGCGGAGTCAAGGAAGTGGTTGGCAGCGGATGATTTCGGAGTCGAGGGGGAGAGACTGAGGGAGAAGGGAGTGGGAAAGCGTTTTACTGCCCACCCCACGCCATAATAGAACAACGCGCCGGCTGACTAGGTTTTACCATTGATGCTGGTGACCGGTGCGTCTCGATCTCAATCATTGGTGGAGATAAAACGAGAAAATTAGAAATTAAGTGTAAATTTTCCCAGAATTGGTATCAAGTCCAAATGCGTTTAAAACTATGAACGAAATTGACTAAGGCGAAGTATGGAAGAATATAGTAAAAGTTTTTATGTACCCTGGAAGAAGCGATAATCTGGCTGCTTTGCCTGTCTGAATAGAGAAATGCTGTTTGGAGATTATGCGTGCACGTAGGTGTAAATTAATGAATTTCGGTCGGAGCAAGAGGAAGCGCACGAAATTTAGTGAAATATTGGTATATATTCAGGAAATTTATTTGCCACAATGAATGAGGTATTACAAAAGGTTAATAAAAAGAGAAGATAATGTTGAACTCAAAGATAATGGATTTCAAGACGTTACGGAGCGAAGAAGAATTTCAAGACCTTACAAATGCACATTGTCGACGGCATCTATTTACCGCTATGTGGAGCTGATGATGAACTAACAAATAAATGAGGTATATTTTTACAAAATAATTGAAGTCTTATAGCTACCACATATCTTGCAAGTTCGATGCCTACACGTTGCTTTATATAAGGTACCCTGAAATACAGTTCGAAAGATAACGCTAAATTATACTTATGGCCACCCACGAAGTTCCTACTGGTGTTTCGCTCAATGAATTTCCCCGTTATGCCACGTTTTTCTTCGTAATTCATCATTCAAGGTTCATTAATATCGCACATGAAGTGGCTCTAGATTCAGAATAAAGGGGGGAGGGCGAATGGCAGAATTGCTCACCCCAATTTGGTCGGAGGGCTGGGAGATGGAGCGATAAGTATCATTTGTTCCTCTCCCATAAAAGTGACGTCAAGGGAGGCAGGAAAGGGAAGATTTAAATGCATGTGATTGTAGGAATACAATTCTAATTGTTTGTACACTCACCCAATTGCTGGTCACGTCTCGTCTAAAACCGGATAGGTGACAACGTAAGTTAGAATCTTGTAAGAAAGGGAAGATAAGTAAGAATTTTGAAGATATGCCACTTAACATTGTTTTTCTCCATACATAGGTGCACAAAGAAGACAGGTGACAGCTTGGAATTTCATTCAAAGAGAGTCAGCGGTATCAAAGATAACCGTGCTTTAATTTTCAATTAAAAATACCAAATATCTTCTAGACAAAGTTTAACATAACGCAACTCATAACATGTGTACAATGCGATATTGATTAACGGTGGTATCTTAGGGGACAGAAATATACGAGATAAATCTTAGGGGTAGAACGTTTCAACGACAATCTGTTTTTGTTTCGTAATATTTCTCGACTAAGAGATTAAACCAATTGGTGAAACATGTTTAAGTCTTATAATTAAAAATGCAATGCTGTCTCTGACAATTATCCAACCCCTTTCCCTTTCATTATGGTAGTTTAATCCTCAAATCACTTTTCAAGACAGTTAATACTTGTGGCAAGTGTTCGTTCCTCCGATAAGTTCAGAGTTTGCTCCACACCCACCCCTGTCTTTGGTGGTCCGGCCTATCACGTCATTGGGCCCATGGGATCGAATTAAAGGAAGCTAGTATCATCCGAAGAGGTTCCTGGGATGTTCCAATGACGTAGTGTTTTTTATTTCGTTCTAAACGAGAACGCTTAACCAGAGCAGGCATGTGCCATTTAGAGGTGGAAGTCGTGATAAATTCTTTTGGGAGAAATTAGCGACCAATCAGCTCAAGGAGTGATTCGAAACGACGAACTCCGGTGGAAATCATAATCAATGCTACTCATCATCACTAAGGGTCGTCTATCCTTTGGTTTGGCTAAAATCATCTCTTTTCATGAATTTTTTCTTCTGTGAAACTCATTTTATTTTCACTCCAGATGTCCTGAGTTTATTCTTTCAGCTGGAACACGTTCCAAATATATCACAATCGAGTTCTTCTATGTATGTAGTTCATATGTTCGTCAATTACGCTTTTCGTGTTTAACCTTCGCGAGTTACCACGCCTTAAGTTATATCCGACGAGTTTTACTCCGACTCTCAGGCCATTGAAATACGCCCTATTCCTTCTTACTTATATGCACTGTAAGAGAAATACAGAGTAGTAAATTTCGTCTTTATTTATAAGATTTACCTCATAGTAATTGTAGTCTAAGTAGTTCAAGCACAAAATATGATTTAATAAGGTCATCTCATTCGTGAAACTTTCTCCATGGATTTACAAATTGCAGATATTCGCAAAAATGTACTCTCAAAGGTGAAATAAATAATAAAACTTAAACCTACTAGGGAAAATTCTCCATTTTACTTCTAAACACCTTGTAAATATTACATAATGATGTCAGGAGTGTCACTCTGGGCGGCAAAACTTGCCTATATTGAACCCGATCCCGCCACCAAAAATTACTTAGTTCCAACTCCCTCTCTATCATTAAAGATTACTCACACCTCCAACCGGGGAATAAAAAAGTTTGAATTTAGTATTAAATGTATTTATAACTATTAAATGATGATGTATCTGTTATTTTATCATCTATAAACAAATTCTGTTGGTTAATGAAACCAGTTATTCAGACAGAAAAATCTCATGCCCCGGGTAGGTACACTTTGAAATGCGGAGTACATTAGGATTGTTGACATTATTAAATCTCCTGCAGCTATTGAGTTTCTCTACTCAATATACACCGTCTTAACTGTGCCACTATATTTACATGGAGTCCTTGAGTGATGTTAATTTGCGTTTAGTGAGAAAATTTGATTGTTCTCCCGTGAATTATCGTGTGAATATTTTTTCGAAATGTGCGAAGTATATAAATGATCAACATGCTTGTCATTCGAATAGCAATCACTTGAAATTCGAATGATTACCTTTCTCTCAAAATATGTATAAATGTGAATCTAAAACTGTCGCTCACGTGGTGTGAGATGCACCTGAAAAAACGTTCACCCTCAGCCGAAAAATAGATGTCAATTCCGAGCGGAGGAAGCCAATAAAGAATCGGAAGTGGGCTTTTCATCGCCCGTGACCGATCTCGGCCCCTCACTCATTTCGGCACTGGTAAATGTTATTCCTTTGAGCATTGGGGTATCGCGCGGGCGAAGGCTTGAAAAGGGACCCGGAGAGCGGCGTGTGTACATTTAGGGAGGCGGGAGAGGAGAGCTGGAAAAGGAGAGACGGGAGGGGTAATAGAGGACTAGAGCGGATGGTTGTGGGGAGGGATGGGGCGAGGAAGAAAGGGAGGGAATGAGGGAGCGTAATGCTGGGTGGTAGCAATTCCGAGTGGGAGGGAAAGAGAAAAGGGGAAAACGTATCAGGAAGTGACGAATGCAGGAATCGACCTTAACTCTCTCTCTCTATCCTTCCCTCCCTCCCTCCTCTAAGAAAAGTGATATGAGAGAGTGAGCGGGGGTGGAATTTGAGGGAACGGAGGGACGCTGGGAGGGTGCCGAGAACGATAGGTGGTGGGGGGGTGAGGGGAGAAATTGGCGGGGCGAGGAGGAGGGAGGAGGCGAGCGAAGGGTGAGGGGACTGCTTAAAGGTCAACGTTATGCCCTCATCTCCCTCTTTTCATGGGTTTTGGCAGGGGTGGTCGGGCAGAGTTGGGTGGTCAGGGGATGGGGAAGTTGGTGCGAGCCCCTTCGGGTGTAGGGAGGGACGGGGAGAGGGTTCGGGGTTGAAACGGGGCGGGGATGCGGTTCGAGGGAGGGGATGGGTTCGGGGCAGGAGTGCGGAGGGGCGGGTTATGTGACCCCCGACTGGGGGCAGCCCAAATAAAGGCCATTAATCTCGCAATCAATCGCTTCGGCTTCCCTCCCTTTTTTCGGTCTCTGGGGTGGGCGAGAGAAGCACCCCCTCCCCACGTGGGGGCGTCGGGAGAGGAGAGTGGGTGAGCGCACGAAGGGTCGAGGGTGGACATGGGGTCCGGGGGAGGGGTGCAGGAGTCCCCTTCTCTCGCCCCCGCAGCAGATGGAACCGGAACGCGCACCATACTTCCCCTCGTTCCGAACCCCCCCCCCCCCTATACTGCCACCCCTTGTACCTCCGTGTAGTACACTCACTTTGACACGTTTGGAATAAAAAAAGCATCCAAGATAGCCCGTTACAGATAATGCTCCGGTGACCGATATCAATATTTGAACGTCTTCCAGCCTTTTTCATTTCTTTCATTTGCCCCTTTATCGGATTCTGAATGTGTTAATATACGTTGAAAGGAGGGAAAATTGATACTCCTCTTCATACACTTCCTCGTTTCATAAAATTTTCACTTAAGATACGTGGGTAACATCTTGTTCATTAAAATCTCCATGGGCTGTTAAGTTTAAAATAAAAACGATAGTTACAATGTATACCCCTTTGCTTTGGGTATCATGGGAGTGTAATCATTAATTATGACCCCATTAGAAAATAGATATTTTGGAGAAACAGAAGTTTTATAAACTGCACGAAGTCAAATTACATACACTGGAGAAGAGAGATATGGTTCTTAAGACATGATTACTACTTATAAATCTCTCATTGGGTTGTTGAAATTTATTATTCTCAAAATTTCTGTGTTGATGCCAACACTAATTTTATTTAATTAAGAGTAGGCGTGGCTGCCTTAACTCCGCTAACGCCAACAGCATATGTTTTCAATCTGAACGTTGGTTTTTATTCGAAGCAGCCCTGAGAGCTATTCCATTTCTTTCACTCTCTTCATGCCTTTATAATTCCTTCCGCCGATATCTTCCACCACCTGCTTCCTCTAAGCAACTTTGGTTATCCTCTATCTCTTCTCTTTTCCTCTCAACGCATACGTATACTTCCTTATGTTACGCTCTTAATAAAATATTGTCTCTATTCATATGCCCGATGAATTTTTCAATACTTTCAGTCATTTCAAACATTCACCCCATGAAAAACTTGTTAGTTAATTCATTGTTTCATCCATTTGTTATTCATAATGATCTTCTATAATACTGTCACATTTTCAACTCTGCTAATAGTTTTTCCATTGTTAACTCCAGGGAGCATTTAAAATAATTTCACTTGGAAGTTTAACAGGTGATTTTATGAAATTATAACTTACGTAACAAATTAAGCATGATTTTCCAATAATTTTGGTGCATCACTCTCAAAATCATGCTCCCAAAGCTTTAAATCCAGGAAAATGTACAATGATGCTTGTCTCTCACAGACTTTTTATGCTTTTCTTGTAATTGAAGAGCACGTCTCCTCCTGAAAATTGAACTAAAACACAATGATGCGTGGGCGTTTTGATTTTCGCTACATTACAGCATTACTAAGCAGCAAGAGTAATAATACGTTGCCTCATCTTAATTTCCACGGTCGCCTATCTTCGCATCTGCTTTCGTTATGGCTCCCCACGCTGAGAATTTTCACGGAACGCTAACTAAGCTGAACCGCTGAAGATCCTAAAAAGCGCAAATGATTTGCCCAACTTGTTGAGAAAAGCACCTGAATGATCCACTATGGACGAGAAATTCGTCAAATCAACACCTTGAATTAATTCATTATCCTCGGGAGCCTCATTTTCTTCGGCTAAGCCTCCCTCCATCTACCCCCTTCCTATTATGTTGCCTCCCCTTGGCCAAACTTTTTAGGCCGTGATCGATCACACTCCCCCCTAGTCGACCACCCCGTCACCCCCAGCCCCTTAGAGCGAGAGAGGACTAGGGAGAGGTAAATCCAAAAGTGATAGCGGGGGTAAACCCGAAAAGATAATATCTTCTGACTCATCCCCTCCATCCCAGGCACACTTTCCCACCCCTCAATCAAAGCCTCCCCCACCCCAAGTCCCGGGATTAACTTCTTAAGCAGCGGAGTCGGAATCTCCGAAAAGTCTCCCTCTAAGGAGCCAGAGTCTATCTTTGATGAAGTCCCAGAGGAGGATAAAAAGGAAGGGTGGGTGGGGTGGCAGGAGAAGAGAGGTGGCGGTTGGGGGTTGGAGGGAGTGGAGCGGGGAGTTGGGAATGAAAGTCTTTGTCCCTATCTTCATTGATCTTTCGTTCCAGGGAAAAAGACTTTTCTCACATTTATCCGAGGTCTCCTCTCCCCTCCCCATCCCGTTCCTCCTCCCGACATTCCCCAAAACTCCCGTAATCCCGTTCCGCCTTTCCATTTCTCATGCGCTTTCTCCGTCGCTTCCCCCTCGCTTCTCACCCGCTTCCCTCCCTCGCCTCGTTACTTTCTGTTCACGTCTCCCCTTCCATGCGACGCCTTTTTAACATCTTCCTTCCCATCTTCAAGACGTTCATTCGGCAGCCACACCCCAGATCCTCGTCACGTTCCGCCTCCTCCTTTAGTACCGATTTCCAACCCCCTCTCCACACTCCCCCCCCCCCGTCGCGTCGACTGGTTTAACTTTCCTCATCTCCACGTTCCACTCTTGAAAATAAAAATCACACATTTTGGCTCGCAACCACATTTATGTGCCCGCCAATCTGGGTTATCTTTCATACGTGTGTATGTGCGTGTGTTGTAAAAATAAAGTGCACATTTAGGGAGGAGATGGGTGTAGAAATGATGTTCTGATGGGTGAAGAGTGTGCCGATCTTCTTGAAAGGTCAGTTTAAAGCCAACTACTTTAGTTTATCGTTGTAAGAGTGAGTCTAAAATCCTGTAGCAAACACGAAAATCATAATCAGTGTTGCCGTTTAAGTTTATTGTCATCGGAGAAAGATTATCTCAGTGGTTGCCCGATCGAAGTGGAAATGTGCTCAGAAAAATTCATACGAAGTCCTAAGTGTGCATTTTATTATATGCTTGCTCCTTAGAAATACTGCGGCATTCCACTGCAATTGATTTATTGCTTAAAACGATTACAGATCAAAGTTAATATTACGTACGACCCGGGAAACAATACATATAGCATCATCATCAGGTGATGAATATGAATCAACGGCTCTCTTATGTACTAAGCGAAGAAGGGTGGAAGAAATGAAGGAGCTTTGGGATTAAAGTAAATAGGAAAGGCTTCAATACGTAATTGCTAGAAGGTTGAGGCGGGATACAATTATTCGTCAACAAGGATCATTTGAGGGTGGTGGTTTTTTTTCAAATCTCAAGTCTTTTTAGACCGTTGCGCTCACATTGGTGCTTGCAGAGTGTGAAAGGTCCATATTATAATGTCTTTTTATTCAGGATATCCTTATTAAAAGAGAAAACTCGATAGTAAGTGATAAGAAAGGATTTCCCAACGACAAGAGACAATATGATCCAGAGCATTGCGATCATTCTTTATGTCATTAAAACAATGTGTGGTATATTAGAGAAACGTCTTTGATTTATTACGTTTTTTTCGTAAGCATTACATGTTTGACTTTTAATTATAAACTATTTAGTATATCATAAGATAGCGGATAGATTTATCCCAGAGTGTTACATATCGAGCTGCTCTACGGAATATTCCGGGTGAATCCTTTTTACATGCGCAGCTAAATTTCAATAAATGCGGCTGACAAGTAACTATAACTATGTGGGAAATCACAGCCAAAAGTACATGGCTACGCATCCTAAATGTAAACTTCCCCTCTTACAGACGTATTGCTTCGCATGAGGGGAACTCTATCTTCACCCAATCAGACCAAACTTCAGGTTCATTACTATGGTTTTAACATTAGGTTAGTTTTAAAAATTGAGATCTAACAGTTGTGGAGGAAGCAATGCGTTGACCTCTTTTGATGCTTATCAAGCTGTATTAAAGTCATTTTCCGTTGTAATGCGAGGGCTTCTCCTGGCTATCGTGACCACTGACCAGTCTAGCCTCCAGCATTCTATCCGGAAGTCATAAAGGAACTGGTAGCGTGGAACGATGCATCTCTCATTTATTGTGGTGATGGATTCAGTTTGCAATTGTACGTTATGGGTGAGTTAAGAATGAAAAATTGATGAGAAAAAAAGGTGCAAACATTTTTCGGTATCTACTTACATAAATGTAAGAGTATTAAGATACGGTCAAAGGTCGGTCACATTTTATGTGCTTCACGAAGTAGTACGTGTAGTGATAGTTTTAGTTACCTTTTCAGATAAATTAAAATAAATGTTCACTCATTTACGAACCTTATTTCCAGTTTCAATGGAAAACTCAGGTCTCTAAACTTGATTTTCGCATTTATTATAAGCTCTGAATATATTAGCTATTGCATACATGTATATACGAGAAAATATACTATACATTCACATGGAAATAGATAAAAGGAAAAGGGATCGGAAGACACGAGTGTTGGGGAAGGCGGAATCGAGCAGATCACAAGCGCAAAAATATTTCCTTGACCGGGACATGAATGCTCTAACCACTGCTATCGAGGAAACATATAGTAATTTGCACAGATCTGCGGATTATTTTAGCTACCTAGTGCCCCGATTCTTTGGCCAAGAGATGGCGTTAGGGAGCTGTTTCACCCAGCTAAGGAGAAATAGATAACACACAAGAGGAAAGGACAGTAAGCTAGCAATCATACAACATCATAAAGGGCAGGAACAATGCGTTTCGTGGCATGCATAATGAAGGTTATCTTAGAAGTGAATATGTTAGTCAAGCGGGAAAAAGAAAGAAGTAGAATACATGTAAGTGTTTGTAAGAAATACGTGAAATAGCGCAGCTTTTCTATATTACTATTTCTAATAGAACTAACAATAAAATGTGTAGAATCCTCAAATTGAATTTTTACAATTCTATTGAGTAGATGTGTGGCAAATGATTAGTTCTCTAATTCAACTAGGTATTTCCCGTAAAATTAAGCTCCATGTTGTGTATTAAGCGTAAAATACTTTACAATCAGTAACTTTTTATCCTTCAACGTTAAACATTGTTATCCTTCCATGTTAAACACGTAAGAGAGATCAATAATTTTTAATGTTCTGGAGAACAAAGGAGTTTTCCTCATATTTGTTTGGTCAACCATGTCCTCCTTCAATTCATCCTCAAAAAACTTCCAAAAATCCTTTCTTGCCCAGAAATGGTCGCAGGCATGCAATTTTATGATAAAACAGAAAATTTATACCTGAAATGAGATGATTGTAGACTTTTGAATTTGATTAATGGAATATTGAGTCGCTGAAAATAATGATTAAAAAATACTGAGAGATTCAATTAGGAATATAAACTTTTCTTTCACCTTTATCGTTAACTTATACGTTTGAATCAAATTAAGCGTCCATTAATGAATCCGAAGATCATCTGTACGAACTCTCCAAACCATTTTATTCCCTGCAAATCTCTTCATAGTTTCTTACATAGACACATCCATTACTTCCTTGTCATAGTTCATCCATGGTCTTCTTCTGAAATTTCCGCCTCTCTAATTTTTCCTTCGGTCATATTCTACAGTAACCTGTCGTGTATCAGCAAATGGAATCAAACTTCTATCGTTCTTTCAGTGTCCTTCGTGAGTTTCTCTCTCAGCCCACCCTTTGAAATGTTCCTTCATTCATTAGGGACTCCGTCCATCAATTTTATTTGCTTCATGTCGTGCATGGTGATAATTTTTGTTATTTTTATATTCGTTCCCATATATGTGTCAAGAGCTCAATGAATGAAGATATCATCGGTTCAATAACGCCCGGAATGAAATACTGCCCCAAAAGAGGTGCTAACTGCGCATGCGAGATGGGATCTGGATGGGATCACAGAGGAGATTTTGATCAAATGAAAAACCGTCTTTAAAATTAATGAAAGTTAAAGTGGTGATTAGTGGCAGCATACGAGACGGCAAAAATATCTTAGGAGTGTCCGAGATCATTGAAACGTTCTTACCCATCTGAATTTGGTCATCCTTGTCAGTCTCAAACTCCCGGATGCGTGGGTGCCTCGCTTTAAAAGTAATCTGCAGTATACTACATCTTGACGCGGGATTTCTTTTCCGCGAAGAGTTTCCTCGCAGCGAAGAAGTGATCACTCCCAACCCCTTCCAGTCGCTCCTCTTCTCTTCCTCCCCCGTTCCCTCCTTCTCGCCCCTCACACGCCCACCCACCAACACCACCACCTCCAGCAAACCAACCCTCATGCATACCGTCCCATATGCTTGGACCAATAGCGAGCGTTTAGTTGACTCTTCGCCCGCAGTGGCGCTTCGTTAGGCGATGACGCGGCGTCCGTCGCATCCCTCCCACTACTTTCTTTTTTTTATACTCCTCCTCCTTCCTCACGAACTGCTGGCTTTTCTCCCACGCTTGTCCGTTTTGGGATCGCCGAGAGCGTGGGCAAAGTGGATAGGGAGGGAGGCCGAGGAGGAGATGTGATGGGGGTAAGAATGTGTGCAAGAAACAAGCGTGTGAAATGAAAGAAATTGGGAAAAGGAAGGGTTTCTGGCGATACTCAAAAGGTTTCTCCGAGATATATCAAAACACTCGCACAACATTTCCGTTAATTTGGAAGGGAAGGAATGGCATCTAATTAGAGTTTTAGTGTTGTTGGTGAGTTACTCATTTTTTGGGCGTTGCTGATGGATGAGGAAAAAAACATGGGGGGGTGAGGTTTTTTTTCCCCCACTCTTCGCTGGAGTCCTTAGGATTTTCTGTTATACAGGCATATGCATTCGATTGGACTCTTTCGGAAACAATGAACGATGCAAGTGGAATGTAAAAGATCCAGCACTAATAAAATATGCAGTATCCTCGATTGGCTGTAACATAATTAAGTTTTGAAATTCTAAAAAAAAACTGTTTTTTCTCTTTATTCTACTTTATCTTCTACTAATCTACTTTACTTTTTAGTACTTATAATTAATTGAAATCAATGAATTATTCAGATGATGAAAGAAGACACTTTGCTTTTCCACATAAAATTTCTTTTATTACGACCTAGATTTAGCTACAGCGTAACATCTCCAGGCCTGGCATAGAAACGCGTTGCAACAATTAATCGCTGTTAAAAATAACATTTTATTATTCAGAATGATCCATTTCCACAAATTTGATCACGTTACCGTTACTGATATCCGATGAGATAGTATCGCGCGTCAGGGCAAATTATATCTATATCAGAATAGATGTTGAATCTAAAGGAAACATTTTTAAATTCTACTTCAAATCCCAAAGAATATGGAATGGGCATTTTCATGTTAATACCATTACCAAAAATTTAACTAACAAAATCGAAGAATCCACGATATGACCGTTATCAAGAAGTTCCCCACTCTTACTGACCATCCTTTTTAAGAAGGAGGAGAAGGAAAATCGCCCTTGACCAATGAATGTTATTGAAGAATGTTAACTCGCGCTCAACGATGGAATTAGTCTGCTTTATGAGGAGGGAGTGTTTCCCAAAACACCATAATGGAATCCCCACATGGAATACGGCAAATTACTGCGGGACCAGTTGTTTGGAGCACAAGACATTTGCACGCTTGACATTACGGAGTGCCACGACGAGTAGCCAGACGTGTGGGCGAGGGGGCGAGCGGAAGCGAGGCAGGGGGAGGGGGGCGTAGGGGCGAGACTCGTGCTAGCGGTGGAGGGAGAAAGTGGACTCTCCCGAAATTCGGCAGGGAGAGAAGATGCCATGTGAAGATGGGGATTGTGGGGAGGGGAACACTTGTGCCGATAGCAACGATTTGATTAATTCATAAGATAGGGAGAGAAAGAGAGAGAGAGAGAGTGGGCATCTATGGCCAATAAATTGGACCAGTCGTCGAAACGGTTTGGGAGGGGAGAGGGAAGAGGGGGAAGGGAGAGATAAGGAGGCAATTCGACAAGGGGTGCGTGGACCCTAGGGGTCTCAGAAGGGTGCGTGAATCGTCTTGGAAGCTCCTCGGAGGACGTCTATCGGTCGATGTTTGAAGAGAGAGAGAGAGGGGAGGATGTGCGCGAGAGGAGGGTGGGAATATATATACGTACGTATATACTAGGACGAGAGAATACACTTCGGCACCGTGTGCTTAATACGTTTGTTTGGGGGTTGTCCGAGCCCTGGAAGATAGTTATCAATCTAACTCGAGCTTCTTCCCACTCGATTTTCTCGGGGGTTGCCACTAAGACCGTGCAGGGATCCCATTGTCAGGGCATCGTCGGATCAGTTTTGGGGTGAAATAAATCAGCGCATAACTTTCCCACTTTACTTATGTCTAATGAAATTATCCAAGTTAAATCTAAAGAAATACTTCCGAAATTGTTCTTCATAATGCAACGAACGACAAGTCACAGTGTAATAAATCCATTTTACTATGTGAAAAACTACATTCTCTAAATTAATGTATTTAATATAACATATATGTTTATCAAAAATAAAATACTCACGTGTACAGTATGTGTGTATAGAGAAGAAGAGATGATTCCTGATAGAAATGCAATGGAGAGAGGAAAGGTGAATGCAGAGCATTTTTATTGGGGATGGAATGCTGAGTGCTATTTATGATCAAGGGGAAGACGGTAGGCAAGCAAGGGAGGGGTAGGAAAAGAATTGGCATATTGGACGGAATGAAGGGAGACAGAAAGAATATGGAAGAGAAGAATGGTTTAATGTAGTATGAGATGTCTGGTTATGTCGTGTTGGGTGAGGCTAAGGGATATAAGGGTGTAAAGTTTGTGTCTATCTAAAATAAATTTGAAACGATTGACTACGAAATAATATAAATTTACAGATTCGAGGAATTTTATAAAATTAGTAAAATCGTTCATTTAGTATTTGGATTTTAAGGAAGACGTTAAGTAGATTGTTGGGCTTTAGATGCTGTCCTGCTGCTTAGGAGCTTTCTCATCATCAAAAATAATTACACTGAAATAATGCGTCCATTGAAAACCATTGAATACCCCAAAATATTGAGTTTTATCGGAGAGTGTGCCACGACATGAACAACACTCCATTTCATCGATGACAAAGAAGAGTAAGATTTTTTCTTTTATTTATTGAGCGTCATCAGAAGCAGCTAAAAATAGATTCTGAACTCTGGGATATGGCGTCATACAGAGTTTAAATACATACGGAGTTTGAAACAGGTATCATGGATTCTACGAGATCTGATTAACATTTAGAAGAAATATTTTGAAGAGACTTCCATTTTAATATAATTTCCTACATTTACTTAATTTTCGTCATATATTTGGGATCTTTACTAAAATAATCCTTATTTCTTATCCCTCCCAAACAAATAGTTAATTCGGTTTTTTGTTTGTAATAACACATTCTTGAATTGATTATGCCTTTAATTGTGACTCTATCAAACATGCCTTTGACAGCGTCTATGCACCAAATATAATATCTCCGCTTACCTAAGTGGGGATGTATGTACACATTGTAGGGCGAGATAAGAGGGCGTATATATACAAGTAGGTGTATTCAGAAATAAGTATCCACAAGCCCTCAAAAAATATATCAACTTCTACGATAACGAACGTTCCATAATATTCATTCGTACGCTAGAGGAGTATTGTGTGCATTAAAGGGTGACGTAAAGATGTACCATCATCCCAGCATGAAACTCAAAAGTATTAGGCTTTGGATAAATGTAATTTCCTTTAAATGCTCAACACAGAGTGTACAGAATTCCTTTAGATTTCTTTAGGACCTGTAGATTGTTCCATATTACTTGTCCACAGAAATATTCCTAACGAAATTACAGAAACATTTTAGTTTCAAACAATATGTTTTTCAGTTATCCCTTACCCTACCCTTGTTTGTGAATGTACATATATGTATGTATGTGTATATATATATGTATATTCATTCAAACAGAAATAGGTATAAGGAAAGGGGATAGGAAAACACATAAAAGGCGAACACAGGACATGTGGGGAAGGCGGTTTTTGAGCAGATCACGAAAGTAAAAATATTTCCTTATCCGGGATATATACATATATATATACGAACACAGAACTTTACACTTTTATGTGTTTTCCTATCCCCTTTCCTTATACCTATTTCTATGTTTGAATGAATATTTGTGCGCCGTATGGCGGGATTTTCAAGTTTGAATATGTATATATATATATATATATATATATATATATATATATATATATATATATATATATATATATATATATATATGTGTGTGTGTGTGTGTGTGTGTGTGTGTGTATGCATGTATGTATGTAGAAATATATTTTTTTCTTACAGGTTCCCCCCACCTTTCCTCACCTAATTGATAACCCCAACCCCCTCATCCCTTACCCTTCCCTCATGGTGCTACACCCCCTGCCACACATCTTTTTTGGTGGCTCGCAGGGTATTTATGTAGATGTAGATGTACCTTCAGAATAGGAAGGCCTCGGGTTTTTCCAAGTTTGTAGATATTACCCTCCAGTCTATTAAAACTCAGGAGCAGGAAAATTCATCAATCACATAAAATAATTTTTTCTCGTAGGAGATTTGCTGGCTTTTTTATTGGATGGCAATCATTATCCGCACTGTAGTTATCCGTTTCAGCAGAAAATTGAGTAATTCCCTCACCGAGCACCTTTAAACCTGTGCGCCTACTCCGAGGTCCATCGTATTATTAAAAAAAATCTCCATTCTCAAGAGTCTTACTCTCAAGTAATCGAAATATATAATCCTTATCACTATTGGGATCTGATCTTTAACCCGACGCCAAATCTTTCCTTGTCCAGCTTCCAACTATCGACATCACCGGGAGGGGAAGAACCTCCCCCGGGAGGGGAAGAACTCCTGGCCGTCCTAATGGGTTTTTAGGACGGCCAGGAGCAAAGCCGACTCGACGTGTACGATCTTGACGAAAACCGACAACAATATTATGCCATTTCCCGTCCGACTGCCGTCCTTACGGCGGGGAGCGCGCGTTCACTGGCCAAAAATCGAAGGAATTCTTATTAATCCAAGAAATAGAGCCTCGGTACCAAAGGGTAAAAAGGAAAAAGATTGGCGACGGACGGAAAAGAAAGAGTGTGGAGTTCGGAGGCAGAAGGAAAGGATTTACGGTGCTCGGGGGATGGTGAGGGGGGGAGGGGAAATTTTCGGGAAATGAACGACCGGGCAGTCCTGCGAGTCGACCGGCCGGACCTAATTTGATGAATGCCTGTCGCGGGCATGCCGCTGGATGGTGATCGGGAGGGTGGGCGACGGGAGAGGGGCGATTCGTTCGCCCGGAAGGAAAGGGGCGGCAAAGAGCGGAATGCCTCGGCGGGCGGAAGGGAGGGAGATGCGGGGCGTGACCCCTACCCTCGCCAAAGGCGGCTCCGGAGGCGTCTGCCCGAGGGTTCCCGGAGGCGTCTAGGGAAGCTCCGGCGCCCCCTTCCTTCCTTCCTCCCGCCTTCGTCCCTCAACCCCCAAAAGCGTGCGCTCCGGTGATCTCATCGAGCGACACCGGCGCGGCGTGGATGGAACCCCGGGGAACGCCTGGGTGGTTTTTGGTGGTTGCAACGGAACCCGAGGGGAGGACAGTGAGGTGGACACATGTGCTCCCCGCCGACATGACCTCTCGCCGTGGATGCGATTGATCGCCCGGCTGATGAGGGCGATAAGTTAAAAGTGTCATTGCTTCGTACGTCGGCAAGATGAATGGCGCCGTTCTTCGGGCCAGCAGCTGAAGTGGTGTTTCCATTAACCAAACAATAGATTGGGTGTCAGGAACAAGAGAGAGCATATCCGCTGTCCCTCTGCTCTGTCCAATTGTAAATTGGTCTTGACCGTTGTAACGGCTTTACCCCGATTTTCCTCTTTTACTCGCTCCCGATTTTCCTAAAATTGTTCTTCAAAAACGTCGATGCTTGTTGTACTGAGGTACAACGTGCGCCTATGTTACAAATAGGTTATATATAATCAAAAGAGGTTTATATTAACCCCTTATGTGGTACTTATAAAAATAAGCACTAAGGTCTCATCGGTTAACTGTTCACGACAACTCTGTCATGCTGGATTTTTAATATTCTATCTACCGCTTTCAGGACGTCTTAAGAATTGTCGAAGAGCATCAAAAAAACTAACATTTTCATTTAAATTTTGAAAACCTGCGCATCGTTTTGCTTTTCAAGCTAAATTCTTATATTCTACATCCTGATATGTTTCAATTAATAGAGGTATGTTAAGAGAATATAAATAATGAAAATATTAATGAGGCTATGATACCCTATACAAATTACTTTAAAATATTACTAATTAGATTTTATTAACACGATTACAATGACACAGTTCAAAACGTATTTGTTTATTCATAAAAGTAAATACGTATGAGTACTTTTAGATCAAATACCACCTTAATTACGCATTTCATACGGTTAACGTTTTTAGAAGTTTTAACGTATTAGGATGGGAATTAATTATTCGTATTTTCCTGGTTACATGTTCATATTATTTTAGCTTTGAATGCGGAAAAAAATTAACGAAAGTTTTGGCGTATTTCAATGGAAGACCCCAAAATGAGATACTCATCCGAAAAGCAACGGAACCAACTGCTGGGAATCCTTCCTTGCAATATGAAGTATCTTTTTTACTACTTATTCCATCGCCTGCAGGTCTCCATTCCCATTTGGATAGCGAAGTCTCACTCACGCAGAGAAAAGTCTTGCAAAAGAGAGGTACAAGTACTGGCTCGTAAACAATAGTAAGCGTTATAATGACGAAAGCAGAAGCTGGGAAGTTTTCATTACAGCCTCGAGGTAGACGCTGGATGATGTTTCAAAAAAAAACAAATGGCACAAACGGGCACTCGAGAGATGCTAAATAGGACCACCATCTCCGATTCGTTCCCAAACTCTTAACACGACACCCAATTAGCGGAAAGAGTTCATCCCATCGAGGACCCTCCGTGTACCCATGTCTGTTCTCCGGGATGCGAATCAATTCAGACTGTGGATTTTTTTTCAAAACGCCCGCGCTCTCCATTTCCCTGCTCCCCTTTCTCTCTCTCTCACGCACCTTGTATTTTTTATATATCTCTCTCTCTCCCTTCCTGTCCTCTCCTCCCTATCCACCCGCCCACCAGATCCCCCCCCAATCCGGGGGCGAGATGGTTGCGGTAGGCGACGGTGAAAACCCTCGAAAAACGAAACCACACCCAAATCAAGATCGGTTTGGTCGGTACACGCGGCGAGCGGCGGCGACACCGGACGTGTCCCCGACCGCGACACGATGTCGATTTCATTCTTGGATCGGGAGGTCGCCGGGAAGGGGTGAAGGGGAGTGAACCATCGGGTACGGGAAGGGCGGGCGGTGGAGACCGCTAAAGGGTGTGGCGGGGGAAGGGGGCAGCGTCGGCCTTGCCGACCAGAGGCCGTTCCGGGGGCGCGTGCAAGAGATAGGCGGATGGGGTTCGGCGAAGGGACCAAGAGGTGGGTGTGAGTGAGGATGGAAGTGTGCGAGAGTGGGGCGGGAGGCGATGGGGAATAGATTCGCCGTCGTGCGGGGGTGGGTTCGTGAGGGAAGCGGAGGGGTACGGGGGGGCGGGCTGCCAGTGGAGAGACAGCCTCCGGTCATCCGGAGTGGACAGCGAGAAGGGGCGCACACACGCACTCGAGAGGCCGACGGCGACGGAGATGGAGGGAGGGGTTTTGGGGGATCGAGGCCTCTCTCCCGGGGAACGTTCAGCGAGGGGAGGGAGAAGAAGGGGGAGGGTGGGAGGGGTCAGAGAAATAGAAAAGGGATGGCGGTGGAGTGGGGTGAGAGAGACTGAGGTGGTGGTGGGTTCCGAGGATGGGAGAGAGGAAAGGGGGCTTATCCGGGAGGGACTCAAATAAATGGGAATGTAGCTGGTGGTTGAAGTGTCCAAGAGCTTGGATAAAGAGGGGGAGATTGGTGTATGTGTGGAGGAAGGGGGGAGTGGGAGGGGTGAAGAGAAACGTGGGAGGGGAATAAAATCGGGAGAATGAGCCGCCGCTCCAAGAGAAGCGGAGGAGGAGGTTTTGGTGGGGGAGGGCGACGGGGACTAAGATATTAAGGGTCTCAAGGAGGGGAGGAGACTGCTTGGGGATGTTAATGTGGTGGTGGAGGGAGGGAAGGGGAAGAAATTGGTGGTGGCCGTTGGACATTCGTGAGGGGAGCGGGTAAGGCCGATGGAGAGATGTTGGGAGCTCAGGAGATATACTACCCACTAGGATGGGGGTGTGGGGATTTGTGGGTGGGGGGGAGGTAGGGAGGTGAGGGTCGTGGAGGATAAGAAACAGTTTGCGAGTGGTTGCGGCGAACGACTGCAATTTTTATCCCTTCTGCCCCCCCCCCCCCCAGCTGCTCCTCCCGGTCCCAATTCCTCCTCTCCTCCTCCCTCTCCCAATTCCGATCGCTTCGGGGGTCTTTTTTTTCCAGTCCCCCCGGGAGGAAAACTTGTCCCCTCCCCCCCTCCTCCAATACCCTCGGCCCTTCCTTGATCCCCCGTTGCGCTTACACCCACCCCGACCCATGCCCCGCGCGAAACTCCCTCCTCACCGTTTATTTCCCCCTCTCCCCTTTTTCCTTCCGTCTTTTATCTCGTTATTCTTTTATCTGCCGCCCGCCCCCTTCCTCCCCCCCGCTCGCCGAGTATTGCCTCTCCCTCACCGCAAGGGTTAAACGAACGAGAGAAGCTATATGGAGATGATAGCTCATAGATTTAACAGCGTGAGAAAAGCGTGGAATGCACTCAGCAGCTGTTGTAATTGGGTTCCTTTTGGGCTTTCCCTTGAAGACCGACGTCATTCTGCAATTCAAGGAAATGCATTTCATGCGTGCACCCGCGGCATTCAGGATCGAGATATGTTTTTTTGGTTTAGGCGTTTAGCGTCTTGCGCCAAGAGCCAACCAGGACACATGGGCTTTTATTTAGGCAATTTGACCGCTTGGCCCGAAGGTAATTGAAAGTTGGGGGGGTTAATGAGTGTGGATTTGGATATTCTTTCAACAATTTTAAAAAATTATATTATGAAATGAGCCAATCATATTGAAAACATCGGTAAGGCACACTCATGGATGAGATGAATGATTTCCATACTAAAAAGAAAGACTTGTACTTTTCCACAGATTTGTATTATAACATATATAATAAAAAGCTGTGGAAAAGTACAAGTCTTTCTTTCTGGTATGAATATTAAATACTTCCACGAAGTGAAGCCTGAAACAATAGAATGATTTCCATTTACCCAGCAAAAAAAATAAAAGTAGAGGCGTGATAAAAATCTATTTTACTGAAACAAGAAACTGTATACAGCCCCATTCAGTATTTAAATTGGCACTGAATGGGGTTTTGAATTTTGTGGAATATGGCAAATATGTATGGTCTGTTTGATTGTTCCCATAGTAATATTATTTACTCAAGCCATAAATTTACACTTGGTTGATTATTATCTCGACTAAGGTATCCAGGTCTCACAAGATTGAAAAACTTCCAAAATTATATTTGAATTATCTCCACTACGGCGGTCACATTTTCCAGAAAAAAATATTTCACACGCTTGTCTCATTTGCTTAGTGGTATTTAACGAGCGAAAGTTCGGGCAGACTACCTGACCAACCGGACCTCTTATGCATTTTGTATGAAATCCAAAATTCCCTCAAAATAAAGGACAGGAAGTTGGAAAATAGCTGTCCACCGAGTCGACCCATTGTCACACACCTCCCGTTTCCCCTCAATTCCACGTCAACCCTCCTCCACATCCAATCCGTAATTTTTTCTGCCGAACAGTCCACCCCAATATCAACCACACTCTTCGAATTACCCATCTCGTTCTCCTTCAAACATACCTACCCTCGTTTTCCCCCTCCCTCACGAGGGGTCCCGAAAAATGCTGGAGTGGAAATATGGGTGAATGAATAAATACAAATGTGTGGAATAAACAGCCCCAAGGAGGAGGGATGTTCCCAGACTCTGGAACCACCCCTTCCATAAAGGTCCACCCCCCACGCCCCTCCCCTCCAACACGAAGTCCGGCAAAACACGCACACGCCGCCGTAAGGAAAAGTCATCCCTCATCCGCTAGGATTGTCCCCGCCGGTCCACGCGTGACAGGGAGGGGGAATAAGTGGAAAAAAGCTATTCTGGAGTCAGACCACGGGATTCCAAACACCGCTACATATTTCCATTCCACCCCCACACTATCGTTGTCTCTTTTTGCTGCGGTCCCTTCCTTGTGGGGCGTAAAATCACCGACAAGACCACTGCCCATCATTGTCGGCCGGCCCCTTCCGACCGACCCCCACGGTAGCCCTCACTTGGGAGGACGTGAACGTAAAGGAAGAATCTTGGGAGATAAATGAAGGATCAAATACAGAATTTTATATTGACTTATAGTGGAATGGTTAAAAATTAAATGATTGGTAGATAAATAAGTTGGAATATTGATTATTATTCATTAAATCCAAGAAGTACAAATATTAAGAATATTCAATTTTACAGAAAGGTTATTACTTTGAAACATGATAAATTAAACTTTTTCCGTTTGGGATTAAGTACCTATTAGAAAACCAGCGGAGCTCATTGATGGCTTTGATAGTCATTCAGAAAACGCCGAACGGAAAATAAAAACCAAAACCAACAGCAAGCTCAATGCCCCCCGCGTTTGAAAGTTAGTTCTCATCAATCCTCTACGAGAGTAGAATGATAATACCTGGGCAGCTTTAATTCAGAGCCGTCAATCGCAATATCTGGCGAATCTTAGGTCAAATGGATGACAGTAATATCGTTATTTTCTTGAGAGTAAGAAAATATTAAGACGAAGTTATCACGAATATGGAATAATTAGATCGTTTGTATTGTAGTTGGGTGTATTTACTCTAAAAACAACTCCAAATGAAAGAAATTGATAGACCCTGTTTTTTTTTATATTAAACCTTCAAACAGTTCCCTCGCAGAAAAAATTTAGCGGAAACATTTGACACCCGACATACCGCAAGAAGTTGCTAGGACTAAATTTCTCTCTTGTGTCCATCACTTTGTCTTGGGAATGATAATTGAGGTGGTTTCCCGTTGGATTCCTCAATAGTGTTTTTAACGTGACACCATCGGCGCATTGATCGGCAGTGGAATTTTGAAGGCTGTAATAGAGGGGATAATGTTAGGCAAACAAGGAAAAGGCAGGAATAGGATAGGGATGTTGGACGGGGTGAAGGGAGGAAGGAAGTACACAGAGATGAAGAGGGACCTGACGTAGAGTAGGTTGCTGGATTGTGCTTTGTTAGGAGTCACAAAATATTTATTTGGTAGTTGTGTCCATCGAAAACCTACCTTAATCGGTAGATTACCTTATAATACCGCAGGAAAGATGGCAAAATACTCCTTTACGGCTTGGACAATATTTCAGATTGGTGTACGTAACATGGATTAGAATTGAATGTGTAAAAATTTATCAGGATGGACTTTTGGGATGAAAAATGTTGAATCATGACTTAAGACACTAAAGAAAAGATATCAAATGATGTAGTGCTGAAGCAGTTAGGTATATGGAAGTCTATAATCACCAACGATTAGTAATAGATAATTCCATCAATCAACCTAAAAACTCAACGATATAAATATTCCCACCAACTGTAAATTAATTTCTTTTGACATTTCAAACTTATTCACGTCTATCCTCTCTTTTGAAGGTACTCAACTGGCGAAAGATATTGTACTTAGCACAAACGCTCCCAAAGAAAAAGTCCATCAAATATATTCACTTATGAACCTATGTGTTCAACAAAATTACTTTGTTATTTTGTTGTCATTTTATTGCGGAGGGCGCACCTTTTTTCTCCCCCCCCCCATTATCGCATGTCACATTAATCATTATTTTAAATGCTTGTGCTTAAATTTTGAAGAGATTATTGTCTCATTTTCTAAGATCCGGAAAATCAAGAGAACGGATTACTGCTGGCCTCTTATGATAGCAGAAGAATCTGATTCGTAAATACTGGAAATTTTGGCCTCTCAATGCTCATTTTGGGTTGATATTGAGGATTGAGTTGGACTAATTTGGAAGTCATATCTTTTTGGATTCTCTGGAATATTTCCCTCCGCATTCTTTTGCCTTCTTTATATCTCCCCTGGCATTCCTCCCTCGTCATTTCAAATTTATTTCAGCCATCTAGGAAGGTTTCTTGGCTGAAAGGGAATTAATTTATAACATCTCATATTCAGTCACAACATTTCGAGTTAATGACTAAGGTTTCATTTGATTACTCTTATAAAGTGATTAGAAGCAGGATATACAAAGATAATTCTTAGTTACCAACGTCTAAGTAACTACTTCATGTAACTAACAGAGTTTGATAGCCTTTACTAAACTGTTTTAATCGATCGTTTCCATAATGCTCAGACAGAAAACACGCTTCTCTATTTACTTTATAAACCATCCCCACCCCTTTTATGATCGCTCAGTTCCACTTTTCTTTCCGTCTCTCAACCAACCACTTTTATAATTCGTTTATTGTTTCCATTCGAAAATCATATCTGTGTTACTTACCTCCTAAGGTATATGATCACTACCAAATAAATCGAACTCAGTGGGCACTGAAGTTTACGTTTGTGAAGGACTGCTACCCGCAATGTGAGGCCGGGGCCATGGGGGCAGCTGTTGCCAGTGGATTCAAGTTGACAGAACAAGGAGAGGATCATAACACTGAGCTCAGGTTTTCTCAGCGTACTTTTAAGTAGACCTGCACTAAAATTCACTGAACTAAATTAATGGTCAAATTGCAAATCTAGTCCGTCTGAAAAGAGACCGTTGAAGAAAATACGAAGTTAATTTGAAAATTTCTGGGAATGGAATAGAAATAAACTACTTACCCCAGTAAAACTGTCTTATTTTTCAATTTAGTCACCCTGTTCACTAATACACTTGTTCCACCGATTTTCCAATGTCTTGATCCCATCTCGAAAATTAGATTCCTTCAGGTCTGTGTTCAGGACCCGTCTACTTCGGCTGTTCTTTGTTTGAAGAGAATCTCCATCCACCAAAGAAAGTTGTGAGCTTGGGGAAGAGATGGAAATTAGATGGAGACAAAGCATGCGAATAAGGTGGGTGTGACAACAATTTGTATTTTAGTTCACGTAATTTTGCCATGGCGACGATACTTGAATGTGGGCGAGCAATCTCTTAATGAAAGATGCCTTTCTTCCTTGCCAAACCTGGTCTTTTTTCGTGTATCTTTTGCTTTAGTTGGTCCAGGAGGTTAGCGCAGTATTGTCCAATAATATTTTGACCAGTGGGAACATAATCTAATGGTAGAATCCCTTTTGCATCCCAGAAAACTGAAGCCATCACCTTTCGGCCGACCGAATTGCCTTTGCTTACTTTAGTGGTGGTGAATCAACATGTTTCCACCTCTTTGATTACTGTATTGTCTCCGGGGTGTTACGATATATAGTAGTGAACCCTGGTTTTATCCGTGCTCACAAATCGGCGCAGAAAATCCTGTTGGTTGCTCTTAAAACGGCTTTAAGATTGTTCGGAAATTTCCATTCGATGCGCTTGTGATCCTGCGTCAAGAGTCATGGCACCAATCTGGCAGATAATTTTCTCATATCCAGTTCAACTGTTGACATGTGATATGTTCAGATGACATCTCTACAGCTTCAGCGATTTCTCGCACATTCAGTCGGCGATTCTCCATGAGCGTTTTATGCACTTTTGCAATAATTTTTTAAATATTTTCTAATTTCTGTTTCTAATTTAATTTTTAAACCATGCTTTATGTAAAAGATTTTACTTACCTTTTGGTAAAATCTGTACTCATTGTCTCTGATATTAATTCCCTTCCTGTGAAAGCTTCCTTACCAAATGCAATTATTCTTCTTATGCCACTACTACTTTGACCATCTTGTCTTGAAAAACGTCCAAAATAGGTAAACTGCCCCACCTGCCTAAGAATAGGATACCTTCAATATTAACTTTAAACTTAGCCTTCCTCTTTATCAAAATTCTCATTGCGTTTGTTTACGCTGATTCTCATTCCACAGTATTGACTAAGCTGACTGATGAACACATTAGAAAATCGGGGTGATGTCTATTATAGGAGTTAAGAATTATTTGGATAGTCACCAATCATAAAAAAACAAAGGTATGGAGATGCACACAAAGATTGTACAGAGAAAAAATATAATTTATTGTTGATAATAATCCATAAAAACCACAAAAAGGGTTACTTTTAAGTTAGATCCGACTCTCGTAACTTAATGGTTACAATGATAATTGGACAAAAATTATAATTGTTCCCAGGAAAATTTAAAGCTTTTCATTCTCGAAATTTCCAATCCAAACAATATTTATACCATAAACCTTAAACACAGTAATCAACCCGAATGTCGATTTAGTAGGTGATGGTAGAGCTCATCCATGTACTAAGCTCGACGGCGTGTGAATATTCACACATCAGGGTAGGGGGGCCAGTTCCTTTCCCTATGCCGGTTAAGGTTTCCCAGGAAGATCTGGTACCCGAAAAATCAACCAGCGTGGGTGGAGCTGCAGGTTGCCCAGAGTGCCTCGCCCGGGAATCGAACCCGGGACTCTCCGGTCAGTAGTCCATAGCTCTACCCCCTGGACTACCGCAACCCACAATACTTATATATACCCCAATGAAATATTTATTATTAATTTCAGTTTAAAAAAGTTTTTGATCGTGTTGTCTCAGGTGATCTTTTGTTTGTACACATATCCTCCAGTATATTTTTCACATATAAAGTCTTTATGTAATACGACGACCATTGGAGATTCAGCATACCCCCTATATCATCTGACCGATGGACCCGCATTTAACGGATAGGCTATGCGTTGCGAGATACGCTCCTCCCAGTCACCCATTCCGAACGTTTTGGCAACATAAGTTTCCGATTCTTGCCAAATCTTCCCGGACGATTTTCTGGGGGATGCGACTGACCATCGGGGACGTCTCTCGGGGCCCGTTTAGAGGGCACATTCGGGGGCAGAGTAGGCACGGAAAGGGACGTCGTTGAGGGGAAACGGATGGCGGAAATGAAATGAAACATGAACAACGGGGTGACCCGAGTTTTAAAAAACCTTCGTGGGGGGACACCACGGAGACCACCGGAGAAAAAGCACGGAGGAGGTCGACGAAGATGATGCCTTCCATGTGAGGCGTGGGGGGAGGGGAGGAGAATGAGGGGGCGGTGAGGACAGAATGGAGGGAAGGGGAAGGTAGTGGGGTAAACGCTCTGGGGTGGACGCAGGACGGAGGCGTGATCGGAATAGTCGAATAATTTTTTATGCGTCGGGGGTCAAAAAAATGACCCCTGGCGGCACTCTCGACCGCCCTCGATAAAGAGTGATATGGGAGAAGAACGAGGGAGGAGGGTGGTCACCAGTCTAGGGTTGGGGTGGAAGGGTCATCAAGAGTCGAATCCCCGGATCCCCTTTTTTGTGATCTTAATTCATGATAATCCGAAAAAAAATAGGCCGATGTCCTGTAATCCCCTCTTCATTGCTTTGACCACAGCTCCTCGTGCTCCTTTTACCAAATGGATCCCCACCTCCTGGATCCCTCTCCAGGGACAGCCCTAGCCCCCTCCTTCCCCACATTTCCTATTCTCCACATTTTTATCCCAACAATTTTGGTACCGATTTCTGTCAGTCGTAGTGTTTGAATGGGAAAACGCCAGTAATGTGAAGTTAACAGAATCTCAGTTATCATTAAGAATTCTTTTTGCTTAAATAAGAGGGTTACTGGAATAGTCTTCCCTCGTCGAATACCTAACCAGGTAACGTGAATTAATGCCTTTCTGATATCACGATAGCATTTGGATTGCGCTAAAAAGAGGAAGAGAAGACGCCGCAGTTCTCAAAATTCAACTGTTAATATTTCCTCGTTATACTCGTAATTGTAAACTAGGCAAGACAAGAAGATGAGACGATAAAAGATAACGAAGAAGATATTTAACCTTTATAAAAAAAAATATGGAATATAAAATAGTCTAACTATCTGAGATTTAAACGTGAAATAGTACTGTAGCATTATAATACTATATGATAGAATTAGGATATGTATCGAACGATATCACTTTTTTTTAATGAATGTATACGTATATCACCTCTTTATAGCATCGCCGTTTCAAGATAAGATTGATGAAAGAAACTTGGTCATGAAATAAAATGAATTAAAGCTCTTTTATTGGCTGACGAATGGCAGATGCATTCATTGCGTATTTTTCACATTCTGCGAACAATCACCAAGGATAAAAGCAACGGAATTTTAAGAAAACACCGTCCGCTCTTGGAGAAACATCCGAATTTGCACACGCTTCCTTATGAAAGGGTATGGAATCAAAAACCAATGGAGCATCAACGATATGTTCAAACAATTTGAAAAATTCTTTATTAAATATTATATTTGCGCCGAAATCTGTCAACCTCGATGAGTTATGTCATAAAATCACCATAAAATAGAAAAAATATATGTATCTCATATTTGCAAAGTAATTCTGGGCATCTAACTTTGCTATAGCTTTATCTAACTTATATATGACTGTATGGATCTAGTTTTTTACCATATAATCATTATTACATCAGGTACAGAGTTAAACATAATTTTTAATTAATATAAACTAATGACAGAATTGACCATTCTTTTTGTCCATCCTAGAGTCACACATCGCATAACTTGCAACATACGTATATGTATATATACACCCTTCCCTCTCTAAGAAAACGTCCGGCCAATAATAACGACTAGTCTAAATGCGATAGTGGAGTGTGGTTTACGATGTTTACTCCTTCTTTAGTATAATTGGATGGTGAGCTTTGATTCGTTCATTTCAATCATAGTCGCCAAGAACCTTTCTGTCGAAAACTTCCCATTACCTCCTTCGGAATTGGATCCGCCCGTGGTGCTTGGTCAATAAGAATGGCAAGTTACCGGGACAGTTCGACCCGGTTAGCAATGTATCCCACGGACAAAAATCCTGGCAGCAAAAACTCGACCAGTGAACTAATCTGAGTTTCATTTGGGGGAAACGGGAACGGCAGTTTATGACCCGGCCCGGGACTCGGACGAACTTAAGGTCGGTCCCTCCAATTTTGTAGATTACCAGGGGCGAGGCTGGAGGAGTTCGGGGTTTCAAAGGAGTTTTCCCTGGTACTCGAAGCGAGAGAATACGTGGATGGGGAGGATTGAAAGGGGAGTTAGAGAGAGAGAGAAGGCGGGGTGGTGGGAGTCATATACGGTCGCACGGAGGGCGGCGAGACAGTCTCGACGAATTTGTCGCACTGCGAAGGGCAGGGAGAATCAAGGGTTTTTGGGGGGACCACCGATGGCGGGGGATATGGGATGCTTGCGTGGTGGGGGAGAGGCGTGTCTGCGGAGGCGGCGAGAGAGACCGGGAAGGAGGGGGGAGGGCGGCGAGTATGAAGCACTGCGAAGGCAAAAAGGGGAGAAAGAATTTTCCAAATCATTTCTCTCCCTGGGATGTGAGCGGGTGACTTACGGCTCATTTATGTTAGCGACGCCGTTCCTTGTGGAGCGGACCCGGGGGTTCTCTGTGTGCTGGCTAGCGGGGTCGTGGAAGGAAAAGTCGACGGGAGAACGAGAGAGTACAGGAGAGTGGAGGACCGAAGGGTCTCAGGAAGGGAAGGAAGCAGGTGAAGTTGGATCCTTAGGCACAGAAGGGACCGAGAATACAGAAAATTCAAACTCTTCCAAAATCGAAGAAGGAGAAGAATTTGGAAGTGGGAGAAAGCGTTTTTACAAAGGAAGGGTAGAAGGTAAAGTGGGCAAACAACTTTCCAGATTTCCATTGAAAATAGTTCACGAGGAAACGAGAATTGAACCATCGATTTAGATTACCGGTTTAAGTTATTTTTTTAAAAGGCGTTCGCATTTGAATTCCTCTCCATAATCATGGCTACAGAGCATGATAAATTCACTTGAAATCTAAATTACACAAATAATACCCGGAATAATATAAAAATTAATTTTCCAGTAGGTACAGCCTCGTATGAATATATTTTTCAATAATTCTGTACGAGGCTTATACGTGAAATGCATGAATAATACTAATTGTGTGTTTAAATACCTCATTATTACCATTTTTGTCTGTCTACCGGTCTGACAATACCGCAAATGGCAGGTAGGGAAGAAAAAGAAATAGTAGATGGTTTTCGTTTGGAATGGAAAACTTCATACGATATATTCTCAAATTATAGTTTCTTAAGCTTCATGGCCGAAATATTTTACGGTATTTTATGTAGCAAGCACCTCGGTAACGTTGAAAATTCGTCACGTACAACCTGCCCTTGAAACCCCCGAATTTCGAAGCATTGCTTAAATGAGTAATGACTACTTTAGAAAAAAATTAGGTAACGCCAGAACAATTTTGCTTATGAATGAAACTGATTTGTTGATTTAAAATTGAATTGAAATAACTGGATCATATTGTAGAATAACTACTAGCCACCATAACCAACGCAAAAGTTGGATGTTATAGACAAGTGTAGAGCTTGCCTCAAATTAATCCCTATGAAATGTGATAATCATACATAACGTGCACGAATTGGGAATAATTCCATTTTCCTGTGCCACCTGTGGTTCCCCACAAAGTTCTTGTGCTCTCAAAATTGCACCCCTTAAACGTTTGACAAGGTTGTCCATCAATCAAATTTTAATTGAACCCACCGGGCTGCAAGCGGACGCTTTGCACACCAGACCACCATGCCATATAATAAAATTAATACAATAATAATTAATGTTTGCACCTCTGCCATGGCTGAGCATGAGTAAATACTTAAGGTACGGCATTAATTTGTTTTATTGGTTTTCAACATGCCCTTCAAGCTTTACTTATTTATATGCTTAACTGAATCCAGATACGAATCAACACTACTAATACGTATCAATTAATTATTCTTCATTTTGAATTCCAGGCGTATTCACAACATACTCGTCATAAGAGTAGTGCCGTCAATTAATACTCTTGTTGTACATTTGTCTCTAACTTTTAATCATTTTAGATTCATTGTTAACATTCGAATTATTTGTTTTTTGCAAAGACTATAATGACTTAGTGACACACTTCAAGAAAGTTCCCTAAAATATAATTCAATTCAACATCCATGCATAAGTCTGACTGAAACACCTATGTTCATTTGTTAATGTGCCACAAACTAAACTGCATTATTTTAATTTATTTTCAGATCCAAATCTTAAACACATGGCTTAATCTTGGAATCAGAATTTGACTACTTTTTTAAGCGCTTAACACCTTCAAATTTTCACGTTTGCCAAAGAGATACACACATGACTACAGGCACACAAACTATGGTATAGTGAAACATATTTCTCTAAGCATAAGTTAGGAGCTGTTAGTAACAAGAATAACGATAATATAGGGTCAAGTAAAATAATAACAACATAAAATGTTACTTATAATTAAAAACGGAAAAAATATTTTCGTCTAAGATGCTCACTTAGTTAAGTTAAAGTTAAAGTTTAAAATTAAAGTTAGTTAATATGGTTAGTATGCCATAATGCATTTTCAATGTCATCGCTAAAGAGACGACCGATGAAAGAGATTTAATCTTTAGGTTAACCTACGCTCCGTAAGTGATTCCCAAACATGTTGCTCTAATCGTCTAGATACGATACTTAGCTTATCAAAACAAATTTTCACAAATACCAACAGCTCCCTAACCTCGCGCACAATATAATTCAGCAATCAATCCAAATTCATGAGGATCTCATATAGGATATTCTAAATGAGGCTTAGCGAAATATACCATTGATCTTTCACCTTCTCATTACATTTCCCCAATACTCTTCTAAAAACCCCATTTGTTTACAAGCTTGTCCACATATTCCCCTCATATATTTTTCACCCATGGGATTTCGCGGGTGAAGGTAACTCCAGTAGGTATTCAATTGAGTTTATATATTCTATATCGGTATTCCAGATGCCGTAGGCGTTCGGGGAGGAACTACTCTTAATCCATAAACTTGATCACTGCCCAGTTTTTAAAGTTTATTTCTAATGACCAAGTGTCGCATCAACGCTGTGAAGCATTAAGGTCATCTGCTACAGACACTATATCCTCATGATTACGGGTATCTCTGTAAACTATGGTATTGTCAGCAAATTTTCGTTTATTACTTTAAATCGCAAGTTGCTCACAGTATCTATCTATCCCTTATAAAAATCGTGCTTTTTTCAGAAGGCACACATGACTTTCCAGATGCCTCATTATTGAACTGGTAATTATATTTTCCCTGGCTTTTTACGATATGGACGTGAGGGTCAGTATCTACTCGGTTCTTCTCCGATTCCACTGTTAAATATTATACGAGGCATGTTTTTTAAGTAAGTATATGTTTAAGTATGTGTGTAAGTATATGTCACATATACGAGTACTTACTTAAAAAACATGCCTCGTATAACTGTTACACTGGCTGTTTTCAGTCATTGGGAATTTTGTGACATGGGACTTCTTAAATATGATCTATAGACACGTTACGGTTTCCGAGGCTAGTTCCTTAAATGTGGGAATTGGTGATTTATCATACCCTAAATACATGTAAGGGTAGATGTTTTTCAGCAAGCGTTTATTTATTTATCATTAGTCCGAAAACAGCACATTTTGGCCTATACATCGGAATATTATCCATGATAAGAATGGCCACATGTACAAAAAACCAAGCCCTAGGTGGAGGAAAACCTACTCAGGCGGGAATCGAAGCCGCGACCCTTGGATTGGCAGACGAGAACGTTACCCCGCCGCCACCGGGGTCGGGTTCTATTTCACCATGTGAAATTTCAACGTAGGGCAACTGTTGGCGGAATTGTTTTGGTAAGCAATCGGAGAAATTCTATGGGAATTCACTTAAAACGCTTTAAAAGAATGTATTTTATAAGTTTTCTTTCAGTTAACTGAATAGGAACAATAGGCATTGTTCCATGAATGTCAAGTGTACTTACCAAGAGCCCATATTTGTTTGATCTTCTTTCAAATATTTCTTTGTTATGAAAATGAAATGCGTCTAAGTTCAAACTATTAAAACAGTGGAAATCTGCAGCAAAACATAGTGTTGTTTAGGATGTAATTTTTTTTAGTTAGTCGATTAAAATATTTCTTCAATACGGTTCATTGAGTTTACACTCCTTCACTTAAAACTATCTCAAGCTCTTGGAGAAAAGTCAATCAAATATTAGTCTACAGATTAAACCCAAGGAAAGTCCGCGAAACCTTTACAGACAATGGCTGGGAAAATTGTCAAAGTGTACTATCCTTTAAACATCCATAAAGAGCACATTCATAATTTTCAGATCTCCTGATTGGCCCAACTGTTGTAACATTTCGTCTTTCTAAAAAAGCACGCAAAGAGAGCACTTGCTCTATGAACACTTCCCTAGTGTTTTTGTAGGCCTTGAATTAGGTATCCTGTTGAGATGGTGATAATTTATTGCGTGCGTTAAAGTGAATATAATTTAAGCCGTCTTTCTTCCTGCGGGTGATTAATGCAATACTTGGTCTCGTCACTGTAGTGATTACGATCACACAACGGGCATCTAATATACCCCTTGCTGCCTCGCTCAAAATTATTACTTGTGCACACTTCTGCCATGCGTGACCCCAGTCGTTGTGCACCACTATTATACATACGCACGCCATTCACTCTCCCCCTGTAGTCTTCTGTAATTACTTCTTCCGAACCCATTAGCTCCAAAGAAAGCCAATATAAAAGCATCATTCTCGGGAAGCGAACTCTTCTCTAAAGTGCTGCTCGTAGAGGGGCGTTTGCGGATCGACAACGGAAGGACACAGCCGCAGTCTTTAAAGCAAACTTGAATAGGTCAACACAATGAACACAATTCCTCACCGCGAAGTCCGCGCGTGACATTGCTTTAATTCGCCAATCTCTACATTATTAAGGTGTTTGTCCGCGTGTTCCGTTATTTTTTATTCTCAGTTGAACTTAAAATTAGGGCCATTTGAGAAGTTTCATGCACGATATAGTGGAATTGGAATATGACGACCGACGAAAAGAAATATAAAATTTTCCACTATTTAAACTTAATTTCTTCAGACTTAGATTCCGACGCTTTTTCGTTAGTTTAAGGTAAAGTAAAACCATCCTGGACCGAAAGGAACTTAATTGGATAAGATCCAATTAGGAGATGAGGTAGGTCGTTCTGAATTAGGATTGAGGTCGGAAATTTAGGTACGAAAATATCATTCAATGACCTAAAAGACCAATATCCTATGTTGTACTCTTGAATTAAAGTGTACTCTATTCTTTCATATTATCCAATATATTTTAAACTTATTTGCACAGGTGTTTAAAATATTCTCATTCGTCACTTTCTTCAACACGTTCTTCAATATCTACTTTCTTATTTATTTATTTGCTGTCTTTTTTGCTAATATATTCATTAACGTCCTCTAAAAAATACCCATTTTGCCCTGCCCAATGTCTATTTTCGTCTTAACACCTATTTTTCAACATTTTCTCAACTTTCTCACTTTCTTACGCCCCAGAAAGTCCCAGTATCTGTATTTTTCTCATGGGCAGTTTACTTCCCAGAGTCATGCAATGAAGCTATCGAATTCTGCAAATCATGAAAATGGTTTGGGTGGGTTATAATGTATCAACACAATTATAAATGTGACTTTATGATTTCATGTGCCCTCTTTAAGCCATTACCTGATTCTGTCTTCACCCAAGCTATGGCGTCACATTTCCTTTGAGTTCGCTATGCATACACTTATTACGCTATGTTATTTACCCTTTCTTGACTTTCTCTCGAGCAATACCATATTACGTCAGTACCTTCCAACTTTCGGTGGAGACGACTTTAGTTCCTCCCTCATTTTATTTGTCACAGGTTCTATTTCAGCATAGGTGAATTTATTCCATTTAAAATAAAAGGTCACCATGCCCGCATATCGTTCTCATACGACTAGCAATCGCTATCGTTAAATTTTCAAATAGTAAACGACTCTTGAAATTTTCATATAATTTATAGTTTTGAATTGAAACAACAAAACATTAACATCATTGCCCCAATTTAATTAAACATTTCCAGTTTCTTAATTACCTCATATGCCTACTAATTTATAATAATAAGTCAAGTACACGAAGTAATTTTTTATCAACTAAATTGCCTTAAAGCCGCCCGTGAGGTACGGTAATACTATATATATTTTTTTTGGGATTTGGCTGAATGGCCAAGTTTGTATATCACTATGGTTATCCTAAGGCTTGGGATTTTGGAAATGGCTTTGTTTTTCATATTTTTTAAATAAACTAATCCGATGGAAAAGCTCACTTTACTTTATACGGATCAGATATTAAATAAAAATGACAGAGAATGTGAATAATATATATAATCATGCCTTTACCATCGATACCAAAGTAGACTTTAAAACGTTGCAACATTGTCATCTGCCTGGTTGGATTCCTTTGATTTTCCGAGTGTTCAATCACGAAAGCGATCATTTCATTGGTGCCCGAAATACAACCCGCGCGAAATTCGAGTCTTCTAAGTGACGTCACGCTTCCCGTAACCGCTCACTCGTTTTACACACCACTTGGACGCCCGTCCCCTTCCTTTAACACACCTACACTCAACATTCAACCATAGGGCGTGACGTAAAATATAGCTATCCATTCCCGAGACAAAAAAAATAAAGATCTAGACGCGGCCATTCATTCGGGCATCCGCCTGATGAATCGGCGAGCGCGAGCGAGAGCAGTGGTGAGGAGAAGACGCCGTGGTAGTCGGGAGCGGGGAGGCATTGGAGCGCGCGTCGCAGTGGGGTCGGGGGTGGAGTGTTGGGGGAGTGCGGGGAGGGAAAGGCTCCCCCCCGCGGGGGTGAGCGAGAGAGTCGGATGTGCGGAGAGGGGTGCGGCGGGGATTGATTTACTCGCCCATGCTCGGTTGCATCCATTTTTGTTTGCCGGAAATATTAGTGTGATGCAAAGCGAAGGTTTTTCCGTGTGGCTGGAGGGAGGTTGGGAGAGGACCCTCTTCACAGGGGCTGAAGAGGGGGGTCGCGAGGGAGGGTGGCGGAAGGGCGGGAGAGAGGAGGTGAGGGGTGGGGAGGCACAGCGATCCCGGGGCGGAGTCCTTCGACGACGTAGTTCCGAGGCACCGCTTTAGTGTTCCCTTTATCGTCTCCAACTCGAAGAGAAATCTTGTTACGGAGACGGCCGCTGGGTTCAATTCACCTAATTTCGTGACCCTCGCCCGGGTCACGAAGCCTCTAGGGTCACAACGCCGACCTGGTTTTGACCCTGCTTCAACGTTTACGGGTGCACAAGGTGGATTGCAAGTGTTAAAGCCTGAATCAGCGTGAAAATATGAATGGGATAATTTACAGATATTCATTATTGCTGGGAGAAGAAATAAGTAAAATTATTTTATGATATCTGGTGAAAACCAAAGGATTATTTGTTGAAGCTGTGGGAAAATATTTATTTTTGTTAGCACTATTCGGCCGATCAGGGTAGGTATTTCAATCCCATTTATTGTAAGTGTAAGGATTTTCTCCGTATAAAGTGCCTGATAAAAAATCCTATGTTTTTTTCCCAGGTGTTCTCCACGTCCTCATTAAACATTTAACAATATTCTATTTTTTTTCAAAATTCAATCCCTCCAGTTTCATATGCTGTCGCTTGCCGGTAAAATACTTAAGGGAAAATGGCGAAAGATTAAGATTTTCTCCGCATTCCACGATGTTTATGAATTCTCCCAGTGAGGGAAAATCTGGAAATGAGCATCATTAACTCTTTTGATTTTCTGTGAAATGGTGACTTTGTACGTGTGAAAACAAAATATGATACATCTTTCATGTGTTAGAGAAATATCAACAGGTGTAACCAACCACAATTTGAACTTATCCCCATTTCAATAGGTTAACTACATTGGCAACGCGTCTGAACGTCAAAATGTACTGATTTTCGTTTCAAAAACAAAGTTTGCATTGTTGTTATTGATATTTCATATCTCCTTTAAACACATCGCTGAACGGATATAAAAATTTAACAGGCACTAACAAATCAAAAAATATAAATCAGCATAGTGAAGAACCAGTGAATTAATTATAGCTCTCACCTAATTATGATATTCGTTGAATATAAGTATATTATTGCATATATATGATGCCGTTGCTCATATTATTTCTCACTGTTCGATTCTATTAGAGCAGAAGCCCCTATATTCGTTTATTGGCATGTTCGTTATGCAATTCAACTGAATTTGTGCATATTGTGCATAGTAAATTATTTAGCACAAGTTCCTGTTACATAATTATTTTTCATCAATATTTGTATACGTGTGTTCATTTACCACACGAAAATATTTTATGTGTATTATTTTTTCTTTTCCCGTTGTTATTTGAGTTAGCTTTAAAATAATTTGATACTATTATTTCGGGAGAGTGCAATGTTTCAGGGGACAGGATTTTTCTAAATTTCAATAAAGCCTTCGACAAAGTGCCTCATAGTGAACTACTCGCAAAGCTAAAAGCATATGGCATTGATAAAAATATCCGGGGTTGGATTAAAGACTTTTTGAATGGTCGGGTACAAAGAGTAGTCATTGATGGAGTTAGCTCAAATGCAGTAGAAGTCACGTCAGGTGCTCTCCAGGGAAGTGACACCAGGTTTCTTTATTTTCCTATTTTATGTTAACAACACTGACTCCGTAGTCGATAGTAAGATACGTTTATTTGCCAAAGATGCGGTGGTTTACCGTGATATCCGTGATCCTGATGACACAGCAGCTTTATCAGATGAACTTAATCCTATAGAAAGCTCGTACGACACTTGGGAATATGATTTACACTTAAAAGAGTGCGTAGTTATAAATTTTTAGAAAAAGAGCAGTTCCCACCCGAACGCCTACTGTATTTGGGAGCACCGAAACGGAACGTGTAGACTCGATTAAATTAGGGTAGAGGCGTAACCCTCACCCACAATCTCTCCTGGGTGAAACACATACGGGAATATGTGGACAAGCTAACCAAAAAGTTAGGATTTATTAGAAGAGTACAGGGTAAATGCGATGAAAAGGTCAAAGAGAAATCAGTCAGTCAGATCTGTCGTTGGTTAGGCCTCATTTAGAATATGCTGTAAGTATGGGGGATCCTCAAGAAGTTGGATTGATTGCCGAATTGGTTTGCGTGCTGCGTAGAGGAGAAATATTTTTAAAACGTTGCAGTGGTAAACTTAGTAGCATCTCCAAAATATTAGATCAGCTACGCTGAGAATCACTCAAGGTTGAATTACCGATTAAATATCTTGCATAAATTGGAAAGATGTATCTTTAGCAATGAAGTTGAAAATTTATAGTTACCTCCATAGTATTATAGATCCATAGTAGGAAAGATCATGTCAAAAACATTAGGGAGATTAAGTGTAGAACAGATAGATTTAATGTGAGATTTTTTCCAAGAACGGAAGGAATCAGAATAATATTATTCGACCGCGGTAGGGTCATATTTGGGTAAAAATTTTGGTGTGCATTCACCCCCTGCTACACACCCTAGCGGTGGCTTGCAGGGTATATAAATAAAATAAAAAAAAATTAGTATAAAAAATAAATGAACTAATTGCAGATATTTTGCATGCTTTATTTGCAATTTTTACCGTATGCATGCCCTTTATATATCTAATTGTAAGATAACGAGTTTATGCAGCAAGTGAAATATGTTAAACATTATAAAGATCTGATTAAATATTCAATTCCATTTTGGAGGATATCGACTTTTTAAGGGTCATTAACTACTCTATTCAGTTAAATATAAAGTCGCATCTCCAAAGAGGTTTCTCTTAAATTGAAAAGGACGAAAGATAATAATAGTCTTCGCTATATATATACGTGTATATGAATAATTAAGTTACCGCTTATTATTTTGGCTTAACATCGCCGTGTGAACCTTGAAAATTTAGGATGCGATTTCATATTTGCAGCGTAAGCAATGTGTTTAAATCACACTGGACATATTATAAAAAAATAATAATTCATTGAAAATAATACTTTTAAATTCGCTATTAAATATGCCGTAGTATGCCTAGCCGTTGCTAATTATTTCAGTACACATGTCACGTTGGCTAAATAATAATTATCGCCAAAAACCACCGGTGCGGCACAGAAATATTCTGTCACAGGTTTTGAGGCTTCTTCAGGCATCCTTTCACCCTCTATTTCCCTCCAAGTCCCGGCTTTTCAGTTTCCCCCCTCAAAAATTTAAGTTTTCCTTCCTTCCACACTCTGTAATTTGTTTTTATAATTAATAATTGGAATAACAAATTGGGCAAGTGAAATTGGTCCTTCCTTTCCTAAAATATGAAAATAATTATTTTACTTTGGTTTGTCGTGCGAAATGTAGGTATTTCACTATTCGTGCCACTTCCTGTAAACATGGACACAATATAAAAAGTTTTACGGCTGCTTTCTCACCTTTTCCCTCCCGATAAATATATGGGGGACCCTTTGGATATGGCGATAAACTATTGGATTTCGAAAATGAATAAATCAATATCTAGCAAGCATGTGTCATGATGAATGCATTTATTGACCTTATGAGTTGCGACAACTTTTACAAAGTAATGATAGTTTTATTAGCCTCCAGATAAAAAATGTTTTATTAATTTATATTACCGCTAATATGTGGTATAGACAGCTCTTTTGGACAGCTCAATCTGAGGTTCATAACTTCGCAAGTTTTCACTCAATTAGGTTGAAATGTTTTTACCTTTTTCTTTACCTCGCATTTGTGTTAAGTCCCCCCTTCGTTGTTCCTTTCGTTAATATTATACAATACAGAATAATTTGGGGTGACCTCACAGTTCCGTTTATATTTACCTCTATGGAATTGCCTTATGGGGGAATGTTTGGATGCTTTGCGCTTGTTTAATAGGAATTCTCTACGAAAAGGAGCCAATGGAGAGTTCGATTAAATTTAAATGCATAAATTTGATTGTGAAAACTTTTAAAACATATGTGTCAGATAATGTGCTAGATTGCACGTTATTATCTTACCTCTTTGTATTTTGGAACTACCATATATTGCATACCGTGCATTTCTGAACCATCGAAAGAAGATCTTGCATTGTCCATTACTGAGGGTACTTTTTTCTTATCTTCCATCACGTTTGACATTCATCATCGCGGTTTGGTTTTCTAATGTGGGATAGTATTCAATGGCTGGAGAACATTTGAGGGATCCTTTTTTTTCGTCCAACATCGTCCGCAGATCTCACGAAAACCTCAAACACGTAAAAAATTAAATGTTTCAGAAATGAAAATTCGCAAAAGGCGATGGCAGATGTCCGTTTCAAAGGGCGACACTTCTCACAAAACTGGCGGCACTGGAAAATGCCGGCGCGTTAAATGTTCGGCGGCCCGTTTCTAAGTCCGGGGTCTCCAGACCCACCGCGCCACGGTGACTTGAACCGCCGCCGTGTCACCGGATGAAGGAAGCGTCGCCGAGGCGAGGATGATAACGAGAGGTCCGCGTCTCGGAGGGCGGAAGGGGGTTCTTGGTGCGCGCGACGAGAGAAAGAGGGTGATCCCCGGGAGAAGGACCCCCCATAGTTAATTGAGGGGAGGTCGGCGCGGGAGGGTAGAAGGTCTTGGAGGAATGGGGTATCTCCCGAGTTCCCCACGGGAGTGCTGATGGAAGGAGATACATTGGAGACTGAGAAGCGGGAGGGCGAGGGAGAGAAGGGAGACGTTTTTGCGGGCGGAGAGGGAGAGATGAAGGGGTGACAGAGGGGACTAAATTCTTCCGCCCTGTCCGCATCGCTGGTTTTTGCCAGAAACGCCGGAGGAGGTCTGTTCTCCTCTCCCTTCCCCGTCACCCCCATGTCTCTTTCTCTCTCTTTGGGGGTCTCCGCCCTTGTACCGCGAAGTCGACCCTTCCTTCTTCCCCTCCACCCTCTCGTCCCCCAGGCCACCCCACCTCCCCCGGCCCCCGCGAAGAAGAGGTTGGATGAGAAGAGAAGAAGAAGGGAGACATCCACTTTATGTGGCGCGTAAAAAATGAGGCGTAGGGGAAAGAAAGATCCCACCCCCCTCCTTTCTGCCCCCTCGCTCTTACCCCCCCCCCCTCTTGTCCCCAACTTGGTGAGCTTCCGCCAAGAAATCGATGAAAAACTATTTTTATCGCATATTTAAGTCGCTTTAAGTTTTCACGTTTTTCCCACCACACCCGGGTTCCCTTGGCCTTGAAGGCAAGTCGGTAGATATATTGTTGTGATTGCTGGAGTGGCAAAACCCTTCCCTTTGCACCGAACCCTTCTTCTCCGTGCGACACTTCGTATCCTCGAGCACTTGACACTTGGGGATCAACACGTCCTGTTTTTATTTCTTGCTGGACGCCCGTCGGAATTTTAAAGATCTCGCCTTGTAGTCTGGAGGGGGCTTCCTACAGTTTGGTTGAGTGAGCGAGAATTCTTTAAGGTTCTTTTCATTTATTAAGGAAGGAAAATTTAGTAGCAACATTAAAGGCCATCTCTTTGGGTGCCATATCTCTCCATACCGAATCGACGGTGGGTTTATTTAGCTTCATGCAATGCTGAAAGCTATTTAATCGCGACTGTTTCCAAGCGACTCGGGTGAAGAAAAGAGTATTCAGTTACACTTTAAGTCCCTTTCAAGTAAAGTTACTCGATCCTCTTGTTTAAACCAAAAGCACGTCGAGATGGAAACTACACTTTACAGCAGTATTTGCAGTATGATTTGTTACTGCTTCAATGCGCGATAGCCTGAGTGCTCTCTCGGGAAAGAAACGAAGTTTATTCTTTTTTCAATCGGGCAATGTAGGTAAAAATTATACATTTGCAGACGAAAAATGTGGCAATATAACGTACCCAGATTTTTATTGATAAATTCATGAAAAAATAAATAGAAATTTTTACATTCTATTTCTAGTAAACGTTCTCTTATCAGGTCTCGCTTTCGCCTGCCGACGGGCTATCTGGGCTCCGTTTCCCCAGGGGGGGGGGGGGGAATCATACCAATTATGTTTTAGTATCCCTCAAAATGTAAAGATACAAATGTTGAGATAGTTTTCATTCAACAATCAATAATTACTTTACCTTTCTAATATAATAAAAAGATTACAGCGCAATTTATTACAATAAATAATTTTTATTCAATTTATAGCCATGAAATGGTATTTTGAAAGTATTTTCTGATTAACCGGTCATTCGTTTACCCGACCAGGGGTCCGAGTCCGCAGTGATCCGATAAAAGGCAGACTTATGTTTCACTCACAGCTGATTTTTTATCTGCTGTCTAAAATCACTGCGAAAGGTCAGGCCATATCGGAGCTATTACCTCTCCACGGCGGTTTTTTGAGGAACACGATTAAGTCGATGGCTGAACTCCATTGACGCGAAAACTTAATTTAGGTTTTAGGCATCGTAACGTATGTGGTCTCCTCACAGCCAAAATGGAAAAGTATTGTTTTTTCAGTTTTTACTACCCTAATATGTAATGCTAGCTAATCAAATAATGATAATAACTTTGAATGCCATAATGATTAGTAGAAATACATGCACTAAGTATTATTTGCAACTAAACAGGCTTTTTATCCATATAGGTTTTTTGCTTTTCTTTCCACAGAGCCCAATAATTAGTCTTTTTCAAAAGATTAGTGACAATATTTTTATTCTAATAATGACATTGCATTCCATATTCAAGGAGAAAGTGCAAAGTGATGTCTAAAAGTAAGTTGTTGCTCTAACGTGATTTTATTATAGGACCGTCGATAGTGTTGAGGTTATCATATATATTTTGTCCGATTACGCAATTAAGGGAACACAGTTAACACATAAATAAAAGTGCGTGAACTCAAAATTAGATTCGTTTGACTCGATGTTAATGAGTATTCTTTCAACTTTCAAAAATTACCACATGCCCATAGGTAATTGTATCCATGACTTTTACCACTATTTTTCGGAGGCAGCTATATTAGAAAATAGACTGTGAACAATTATCATTGGAAAAGTCAGTAAATAAAGATTTAAATTGAACATTAAACGGATTAATGTATAACATTACTTCCCACGGCATCTTGATGAAATACTTCATTAATTGAGGAAAGGCATGAAATATGAGGGATGTAATGCCATCGCTTATAAAATATGGAGGTTCATTAGGAAAATAAGGGTGCACACAAGAAAATAATTTTACGGAGTAAGAGCAGCAATATGGACTTTATGAGCGTTTAATCAACATATACGACATTCTAAAGGAAATCAATGCAAATACTGCAACTATATAGTCTAATTTGCTCCTATAGAATGTTGAGAGTAATTTTCTCGATTTAAAAGCCATCCTGTGAAAGCATTCAAAGGTTGACGATCTGTATTTATTCTCAATTTAGCGACCTTAATTTCTTATTTTAGGCATTCTAAAAGGTTTCCGAATTGAATGCTTTGCAGTTTGAATGGAATGTGTATTTAATGGTGACTGTTTTAGTATTTAATAGGAATTCTATAAGTTGCACTCTCTGCTATCCATTGATTCATTCAATCGTCTGGGTGAAAGATTACACCTCATCAATGTGCCAAAGGCGAAATCTTAACATTTGAAATGTACAGTACTCAATAGCCTTAGTTCAAAGATTGCTTATACGTCAAAATTTTTATCAATGATAGGGTTCAGTGCAATTCATGTACTTTAATTCTAATTTAGATATTATGTTTGTATATTTATTGAGACAATATGATGTATAATAAGATACGAAAATATTAATCGCCACTTCAATAATTCAATATGATAAGAGTTATTTATAGTTCGAACGGAAATATACCGTTATCAAATTAAAATACAATTTTTTAATAGCCTTTGGTCATTTTCTAATTCCCACTATCATCTTACCTTATCCGAAGTGATGCATTAAGTACAACGAAATAGAATATAGTAACCAGAAATTTTTAATTATCCACGCATCCTTCCACATACATAACGATAAAGAAATGCAACATTCAACATTACATTCGAGGCATGCTATGGAAAACCTTGGTACTCAACACAGTAAAGAGGAAAAAACTTCCATATACTTTAAACCGGACATACCGGGTATTAAACAAACAGTATGAACTCCACCATACGAGACTTCTTATAAGGTAGTTCGTAGGTTATTTTTTCCTAATTAACATGAACGTGGCCAATAGATAGAAGGGAGAGGTAGCTATTTTTCCGAAAGCTCATAATTCTTTAATGCACGCTAATAGATCTGGCGGAGGGGCATTCATCACAGTCAGATCACACTACTGCATTCAACTATATAAGTAGGCAATGCAGTTGAAATATCAAGATGTCGTGCTAACAGTCACGGTCAAAGAAACATAACAATATTTTAATTTAACAGATCATTCTCTTCACTTGCTAACAGTTAGAATGCTTTTGCGCAAGCAAGGTGATAACACATAGTGAACCATGAGAAGAGCGTCTTAGTACATCTAGCTGGCGTTCGATATATCATAAAAAAAAACAGTTAAATTACCGTCTAGAGGCGGCAGTGTAGTCGCAAATGTTTGCAACCAGAGTGCCATAAATTACTATAAACATGAAAATGATTAATGACATCAGCGACAGTAAGACTATTATTATGTGAATAAAATATAATGGGATGGAGGGACCGTGGAAGAGGTAGATCTCAGACCGGACATGGTGTAGAGATACCCTGGATATTTGCTGGAAAAAGAGGGAAGAGTATGTGTATGATGCACATCTTTTTCTGGAAGCAGCTTCAAGTTGGGCAATATGACATCGGGCAAGGAAGGGGTCAGAACATGAAATAAAAAACTGGTGGCGTAACATATGGACAGCCTTTTATGTGTTACCCGTGCCGCGACCTTATCCGAACCCGAGAGAGAAAGAATGGAGGGCGAAGGGGGAAAAGAGAGGGCAAGGGCTGACGTGCCGGGCTGCGTCCCTCGCGTCTGAGGACATGACCCCGAGTGGGACGAGACTACCATATGAGGCGCAGGGGGAGGGGTGATGAAGATTGGGGGATATGTCGCACTCATAAGAACGGAAGGAGAGCGAGAGAAGGAGGGACGACTGGGAGGGGTCGGGCGGAAGCAAGGAGGGAATGGGGTGCGGTGGGAGTCTTGCCATCGGAGAGATAAGTGGATGGGTTGGAAACGAATAAGAGTGACAGGGGAATTTCGTCGTAACTTTCACGCAATTTCCTCTTCCGAATCTTTCCCTCCCTTCTTCTCCCCTCCCCTCTACAACCCGTTGGCAGCGACACGTCCTCCCCCACCTCCTCCATCCTCCCTCTCCTCGCTCTCTAGTATCGCGAAATGCCCTTCTCATCTCACCCCCATTCCCTTCAACCCTCCCGTTACACTCTCTCGAAGCACTGTCCGCCTCACTTTTCCCCTCCCCCTCACTCCACAGTTCCCCTTTCCCTTCACCTCCCCCTCCCCCCTGTCATGTTCTAACGGGTATCGTCACAGGCTGATACCCCTCCCCTTCTTTCCCTCAAGAAATGACAATAATTGTTGTGCCAGGATGTGATTCTTGTTGCCATGTGGAGTGTTTATGCCCGTCGCCGTGAGTCCCAAATCACCATGAACCCTTGGATGGCGCCACACCTGATCGATTCTTGCATTAAATCTTAGAGAACACAACTAGCGTTCGGAATTTCTTGAATCCAACTGAATTTATTTGATCCAATCTCTTAATCAACATCGTTTGACTTCCGCATTGCCTTGTGACATCAGGAAGTCTCTTACGTATACTTATATTTCCCAGCTAGAGAGAGATACGGCGTCAATTTACGTCACATTTCTGCCGTTATATCTGGGACGGATGGTGGATCATGTCTTGACATCGCTTTTTTTACTGAAGACGTAATTTTTCTCCATAGTACAGTTTGCGATCACGGATCCTGGGACGAAGTTCCGCATTCGATTCGTCGCAGCTGTCAAGAATCTTTTTGCGTTTGGATCATCGCGAAATTTGGAGGACATTGATAGAACCTACGAGTACGTTATTGGTCGAGCAGGCAATGTTAACAATAGCGCATACTGAATAGCCAATGTAGTGGAACTTCTCGCGTCAAAAATTATGGGATTTGAAATTCGAGAACGATAGACGCCTTTTTTGTAGGAGAAAATAATGAAGATTTTCCGCAATAAAAGTCTAGGAATTCCATCTTCTTCCACTTACGTACTAGTAAGCCGAGATAGAGAGAGGGGGATTTTTCTTCCGAATCTGTAACATGTTCAAAGAGCTTCAAGTATTGACACAATGGTATCGTTTTATTCGTTTTAGGTACGAAGTGAGAGAAAAAACGTTCCTTCTTTAGACAGCTATTTTATCAAATCTAAAGAATTGCGGAAGAAGCCGCGACAGTTACTTTAGCGGTGTCATCCGCTAATATGAACCGAAAGAAAGCCGCGGTATAAAAATCGCCCGGTCAGTACGAAAGGTTTTTACACTTTGAAATTGTTGAATTACTTTATCGACGACACTACTTCCTAGATGACATACATGGTGATATGACATTCTTATTTTATTTTCATTCACTGTTTTCCAGCCTTAGGCTGTATGCGTTTGTTTCCGAACCATCTCTGTGAAGAGCCGTGCTACCTCGACCATTGTTCCCGGTCAGAAATAGATCATGAGACCAATCCAACTTTGAGCTTCGCATTGGAGATCATCTGTATTAGTACCTAATAAATCAAGTCGCTCATGAATGATTAGGGATCAAGAGAACGTTTTAAGACCGCTCTTTTGGGGAAAAGTATTTTATTTCAAAAGTAGTCTAGGGTGTTCTCACCCCCTGCCACATAGCTCCCTAGCGGTGGCTTGCAGGATACCATTTATGTATGTATGAATGTGTATATATAGAAATACTAGTATATATGGTATATACACATAGGTATGTATGTATGTATATGTACATATATATGTATATATATGTGTGTGCATATATATATATATATATATATAAATAAATATATATATATATTTTTTATATTTATGAATGTAAGTCCAACAAATTGCATGCATGCCACAAAGTTTCACTCTTTACCAATATATGCGATACATTTCTACCCCATCCGAGTGTGGAACAGGGATATGGCTCATTTCGCCCAACAGACGTATCTGACATAGAGCTTTGGAAGTATCAAATTAGTTCTCCTCCATCCGTCCCCCTTGCAACTTTTCCGGCTCCCTCCCCTCAGAGCGTTTATACGCTGCGGCGATTAGATGCGGTTTTCGGGTGACGTGGTGGAAATTCCACTGTGCATCATGGTGTCACAGTTATAATAACAAGAGGATGAAATGCAGTGGGCGTATCTTAAGGATAGGTCTGACGCAGGAGGTCTCTAGTGGTATATTGGGATCGCGTTGGTATTCGGTGTATTTATGATCGGCCAATCATATGAAAAGTTGAAGAAATCAATACAATATATGACCAATAAATACCGTGTGTGTACTGTACAGTGCGGAAACCATTATCAGAGGATATGGATACAAAAAATGGTTTGTAGCTAACCTCTTACCTACCATTTTCTCCATTCCTATGTTCTCTTCTTATTCTAACTTTTTCTATTGACCCTCCTCTGTAATTCATACCCTCTATGGTTCATTTGATAATAATTATTATTATTGTTATGTTTGAGGCAAGTAGATGAATATATACTGCACAGCGATCAATTTCTTTGTCGCTGTTAACAACACAAAACCTTACAAGAGAGGTTTTTAAAAAAATAATGCCTTACCTTTTGACCTGTACATCCGACAACACAAAAAAATCCTTTTTCGATCCCGCATGCTTCCTTCTTTCATTCCGTTCAGCATCCCTATCCTATTCCTTCCCCATCCTTGGTTGCCCAACTTTATCCCCTCTATCAGAGTCAACAACATCCCACTGCCAATAAAAATGCTCCACACCTATCTTTACTGTCTCCTTTGTATTTCTCCCAACAATTCCCTCTCCTCACTTAGCACACCTAGTCCTCCCTCGTTTGTTTTTCTTTATGTCTATTTCCAGGCTTCCCCACAGCTTCATTTCAATGAGCCACCTATCTATGCTTATTATCTTGCTTCAACGATCATATTTCCGCGCCCTACAAAACATACCATAGTTTCCACTCATATTTCCATAACGTTCTTACTCGTTCCATACGTCCTTACCTTGTTATCAATTCTCTCCTTCTTTAATAATGGTTTTTTCCAAGTTATCATGATTAAGAATTTGTCCCATTACTTTTTTTCTCTCTCCATAACCTTCTCTCTTCACGTGCTCCACAAAGTACGTCTTCATTTTCTACTCCGTCAATTTAAATTTTTATCATTCATCTGTAGCATCACATTCCAATTGCTTCTTTTATAATTTTCTCTGTTGCTCCGATCGCTCATGACTCGTAGCAGTAAAATGTAAGCTTCAAACATAAGATTTCCAAATCAATTTTCGAACAAAAAATCGAAAAATTTTCGAAAAATCCCTCCTTCCGAACAACGAGTACAGCATAGTCATATTTATTCATTTGGAATCCCTGCCGCAACCTCAAGTTATGAAGTCGACAAAATCAGCACCGAAGACCAATCCGATTGTGTTAAATGTTAAATAATTTATTTAAAGTATCACTTCTCAAAAAGAAATTTTCAGTAACATGTCCTAAAATATTTTCTGGAATTGGTAACTCAATAACGGCCACTCCACGAAAGAGAGGGCAAGACTCAAAGAGCTCAGAGCAAAGAAAGTGGTAATGTTATAGCAATGACTCCGTGATTGAATCACTCTGAATGATAGTTAAATGAATATGTGGAAAGGCATATCGAGCGATGTATGCTATAACGTTCCGCTGTGCAAATCATATTCAATTTCTTTCACAAAATAGAAGTATTCTCAATTCAGTGCAGCCTGAAAACTGTGGCCAGGAAACGGACTTCATTCTGCGCCTCAGTCTTTCAAGGTCCCCGCTCAGCTGCGTGCTTTGAGTTACATGTTTCTAACAGTCCCCATTGAGTCCCATTTAAGTGCACATTTACTCAACGGGAGGCCCGCTGCTGCTTCGACTCTAAAGATGCTCGCAATTTCCTTCACCTCGACCGCCCGGCGATGGCATGAATGCGGTCGCGGATTCAGCGGCACTCGTTTCCTCAAGCGCCGGCCGACTGAATCTTCCTGCGGCTTTAATCCATGGCATTGAATTACTAAAGCTTTATTCACTTGCCGGTAAAAAAATCCCTTCCTTCCAGCAACGTTAGTTTTTGAGCAAGCATGCTGAAGACGAGCAGGTTGATCAGTAATGCAACAGGTAAACTGCAATTAGTTGCAAGGATTTCGCCTAATATATCATTTTCGCCCTCATAAAATTATACGTGCTTAAAAGAAAATAAGGGATTTCCTCCCTTTTTCGCTTTTACATGATATTGCAGGGCTTAGAACTCATTTATGAGTTGAGTATCTCTAGTTTCACCCAAGTATACCCCGATCAAAAATTAGCTACATACGTATTAGGGAAATGTAAAAATGTTGGACCAAAATGGTCAAAGTAGTAGGGACGTAAGGAGAAGAATTGAACTGGGAAAATAGGCTTTCACAAAGAGGAGGGATTTGACGAAAGGGACGTTGAGTAAGGATTTTAAGAAAAGGCCCGTGAAAACTTTGATATGGAGTGTAGGTAGTTATGTACGGGGCAGAAACATGGACACTGAAGCAAGAGGATAGACGTAGATTGGAAGCTTTTGAAATGTGGGTGTAAAGAAGGATGGAGAAGGTGAAATAGACGGACAGGAAAACAAGCGAGTAAGTGCTGGGTATGGTGGGTGAGGAGAGGGAATTGTTGGGAGAAATCCTATGGGGGCAGGAAAAATGGATGAAGGGCGTATTGGGCGGTAGTGGAATCTTGAAGAAGGTAATACAGGAGAGAATGTTAGGCAAATGAGGAAAAGGCAGGAACAGGATAGGGATGTTGGACGGGATGAAGGGAGGAAAGAAGTACACAGAGATGAAGAGGGACTTGTAGAGTAGGATGCTGGCTTGTGTTTTGTTAGGAGATATGAATTTGGTAGTTGTGCCCATCCAAAATCTACCTTAACCGGTAGATTGCCTAATAATAATTAAGGAAATACTTGGAAGATGGTATATCATTACCTTACAGAAACATAAGTAATTCACTGTCAATTCAATAAATTTAATAAAACATATTACCTATTTTTATTCCGGTGAAATTTGGAATATGAATAGAGTCCATCCATCTTATTTATCTTTCATAGTTTCACCTGGGAAAAAATGTCCCTGACGTACAGACATTTGTGCTCCGAGCGGTCGCTAACAAAATGGCATTTGAGGACCTTATTCTTAAGTATGTGGCAGTTTTGTTACACATAGATACGAGCATAATAGTGGGTTAAAAAGGGAACCGAGAAAAAGTTGAAAAAGTGAACAAGTGAATGTCTACTCTAAATTGAGTTTATGACAGATTATATACTTTATTCATTGTTTAAAGTATGACATAAAATTTTTCATGTTTCTTATATTTTGACATTATACACCAAGAATGACTTTGAGTAGGTCAATATATTTTTTATATAATACACACGCAAGTGCAGGATAGGAATAAACGAGGTTATAGTTTTGGAAATATTTCTAGAAAAAATTCCGTAAAAATTGATTCCATTTGAAAAAGTTATTTATTTTTACCTTTTAAAAATCAATGTGGAACAGAAAATTACAAATGTAATAAATGAGAAATTATAAAATTTTTAAATAGTTTGGCGAGATACACGGCTTGATTTTGCAAATAACGCAATGCTCAATTTCATTGAGAAATGAGCCTAAACAAGCCCATAGGTGCTGGGCGTAAATTAAGCAAGACTAACTTTGCTAATTCCACTAGAATTTTTGTTTTTAACGACCATGGTTTCGTCGCAACGTATCATCACCATCAAAACCAAATAAATTCTTAAATAAATTGGAAGAGCGCCAAATAAAAATAAAAATTCTCGCGGAATCAGCAAAGTTAGTTCTCCTTCATTTACGCTTAGTATGAAATACTTCCACCGAGTAACGCCTGAGACAGTCTTTGGCTCATAGATGGCAAAATGGTTCATTTAAATGGAAAGCTTATGAAAACTAATGGTAAATTTTAATAGCATTATCGAAGCACTTCGCAAAAGAGGAGAAGTGAGACAGGGGACGTAAAGGTATCTTTATTCGGGTTGTAATTTCGGGCACATTCTAATGTTCAAAATGGAAACTTTGGCATGAAAATCACACATAATTTCATACTAATATAATGTGAACCTGAGCTACAAAAAATTGATTAGTACAGAACTTGAAAGTCATTTTTTAGTCCACACTGACGAATATTTTCTCTGCAACTCTTGTTTTTTATTCATTAAACATGGCCTTTTGAATGAGTGCAAACTCCCGGATACATGTGAACCGTTGATTTTCCTAAGTTTGATCTCCTTCCATGGAAACCCAACCACCATGAGCCTGCAAACTCATCCAAAGGGTTGGTAGATTCCCACACACGTGCGCACGCTGTGAAAGTGTTCCTGCGGCCTCGTACGTCGCGCAAGGGGTTTTGGCGTTCGTTCGTCTGAGTCGAGGGGCACTCGACGACCTAGAAGGGGTGGGGACTCATAATTAATGTTATGGCATTCGATCACCGAGGGGAGAGTTGACGCCCTTCCTCCAGATGAGGAAGCCACCGCACGGTTCCGCCCCCGACTTAAACCGACGCCCTCACCCACTGCCCACCCTCCGTCCCCCCTCAGCCTATCCCTCCATATCGCCGCCCCCCGCGGTGTTTCCGGCGCTCGCCCATCCACCCCTGCTCCCCGCCACTTGTGTCCCCGTAGGACCCACCCGACCATTCATGTTTTCTCACGCGGGGCGCGCCCCACCCTACAAGTGCCCCATGCCCTCCACCCACTTCCCCCCCCCCGTGCTTTCCAACCCCTGCGCCCGACGCCGACAGCCCACTTCGCCACCACCCTCAAAATCCCTTTATTGAGGGGGATGTCCATATGTTACGTCATATCCCTAAATGCGGACGAGGGAGAGAGAGAGAGGGATGTACGTATAATGTATTCCGTCCCGGGACCCACGAGGAGAGAGAAATTCCATCTGTTATGCGGACACGCGTCCTCACTCACGTTTACGTTTTGGGAGAAAATTGTTTCAGCAAAAAATATCCCCGAGGGAAGGTAGTTAAAAGTGAGGAAAATCTTAATTTTTTTTGGTGAGATAATTAAAGAATGTTCCATCTTTTACGGAAAAACTTCTGCTAAGGAAGGCTTCCCTAAATCCTGCATTTGCTACGTTCGATATTTCTCTCTCTTTCTGCATCCTCTCCATCTCTCGCACTAAATTTCTACCCTCATGTCCACACATTCATGCTTACGAAGTATCGTTTCTAATACTGCTCTCTTCTTATCGGCCTTAGAGCATTGTATTTTCATTTTTAATTTTTTGTTGCCTGATTTTTAGCAAGCGCAACAAGCAACATATTTTAAAACCCTTTTTTCCTCAATTCCCAACTGTATAAGTCCATAATACCTAGGATGCAGTCCATTCACGTCATGAACTTCGAGCGAAAGTGGTGATTTGGCTCGGAGTGGCGTTTCCAACGCTTCGGTGAATGAGCCAGGCATCTGGCAGTTGCTAACATAGGCCTTGCAGTGCAGATATTCTTTAAAAATGACTAGATCTGAAATTTTCTAATTATAAACATGAGTATTTTCGAGTACTACCCACAGGGAAGGTGCGTTTACAAAATCGAATCATTAAGTTTGTGTGGGATCAGTATGATGTTTTTTTGAACTGATTCTCTTATAGGAAACCATTAATTAGTGGAATTTTAAAATCCTCTGCCGCCACTAGGATTCAAACTTCGCGAGCTGTGTGGTTTAAGAAGTCGAAACTATTACTATGCCATTTGAATGGGTACTAACATCAAACCAATCCAGAGGAAAATATTTATTATGAAAAGTTACAAGAAAAATTACCGTGAGATGATGAAAGTAGACTAGTGATCGGTCACAATACGAACCGAAGGAAGTATTAATTTAAGATTTGGTTAAAGTTTGAATGTCATCCAAAAGATATGGCGGTAATTTTTACGATGATATGGTATGCGTATGGAGCGTAGCTCTGAACGGTGCAGAATCGTGGTCATTGAAGCAGGAGGATAGACGTAGATTGGTGGCTTTTGAAATGTGGGTGTGAAGAAGAATGCAGAAGGTGAAATGGACCGAAAGGAAAACGAATGAGGAAGTACTAGGGATGGTGGGCAAGAAGAGGAGTTTGCTGGGAGAAATTCTATGGAGGCAGGAAAAATGGATGAAGGGAGTACACAGAGATGAATAGGGACCTGATGTAGAGTAGGTTGCTGGATTGTGTTTTGTTAGGAGTCACAAAATATTTATTTGATAGTTGTGTCCATCCAAAAACCTACCTTAACTGGTAGATTACCTTATAATAATAATGGTATGCGTATTCTTAGTTTCCTGGCACCCTCTCCAGGCATAATGGTAATAACTTGGACAGTGACTTAAAGGACGATGCGTGGTACTAGAGTTCACCCTCGAAACCGACGCAAACATTACCGCGGTCTCACTTGACTCATTGACCAGTCCACCAGGTTAAAGCATGAAAATAAGCTCTTGTAATTTTATATTAAAGAAGTCGTTCTCCCCTGGCACAATTTCTCCATATCTAAACAAATAAAACACATTAACCTTTTTAACTGGACCTATTTTACCTTAGTCTCAGAGATCACAGTGGCTCTGTACAACTATATAAAGAATACCTATTATTCTAATACAGCTGCAAAATGCCCAAGTAGTGTCCTACAGGTTTTCACATGAGTGTAATCATGATGTCCAGAAGTAGTTCAACTCATGCGGGAAAACTGCCCAGTGATCATTAGTTATTTTAGACTCCACACACCCTTACTTGTATTGATGTCTCACCCTGGCTTGCCACCCCCTCCAAATTTTAAGTCGCATTAGTCACGCACAATTCCCCTGGCGAAACGGCCCCAAAGGGAAACCGTACATAAGGAGACCTAGCGTATAAACGTCCTTCGCTTAGGGATTTATGTGCTATGGCATTGATATTCATGCATAAGAAAGAATCATAATTATTGTAGCATAGTGGTAGACAATTTTAAAAGGAAATAGTTGTCCAAATCCATTAAGCATGTCAAATGGTGCTCGAGTTCGATTTGTTCGGTGAGGGTTATCGTTAGCTATCCTCAACCAGGTGCTCGAGGATGCCACTAAATATTGCCCTATCCCATTACGTTTTTTGTGTTTTGAGAAATGAAATGATTGAGCTCCAAAACAACCAACACCGAAGAATACAATGAAGGGAATACTCGAATAATTATATTCGGATGGTGTTTTTGAGTCTGAAGGTAACTGCTAACAATTTTCCCTTGATAATTTTGCATCACTTTTTTGGGAATTTTTTTCATGAATTAATATTTTTAGAATTTATTAACATTTATTTTTCTGGGTGTTCAGTTGCCATATGGAGTTTCCAGGTTCAACTAACGGTACTTTGGATACTACAAGTTTTATCCAAACTAAGTATGTGATTTTTTTGGGTTCTAGAGCTTCATAGAAAACCCATGACGTTGCAGGGAAACGACTTGCTCCCCTTCCCTTACTCCGTTTTGTGTCCTAATAAGCCTGTAAATTTACGAATAAGAGGTTAGTTGGAGATAAGTTGTACTACAATGCTTCAAACAACTTCCCTCGACCATATTTTGTTGAAAATTTTATGAAAAACGTTGAATTAATTATTAATTTTAGGCAGATTATGAATTTTAATAATTAGGTCTTCGCAGAGATCTCTTAAAAATTCTTTTCAATAATATTTGCCCACTCCATCATGACACACAAAAAAAATGAAACTGAGACATTCTGAAGAAAGTACTGTTCAAAGAAACACTCTTGATCGGTGTTGAAGTCGGAATACACTCACTTACAATCATCTTATGATTGTATCCTAAGGGTTGCGAATCATTTTCACAATCTCTAGTTGAACATTTGCCAATAAACGTATGCCAGTTTTAGGGGTTATTTTATTTAAAAGTACCCAATGGGGTTTCATTTGCGGTCATCATTTAGGTTCCACTAAGAGGTAGGCTTTTTGACTCATCAAATCGTGCCGAGACTCTTACACACTATCTATTTGAAATGACGCAAGTTTGCAACTGTAAGCAGTAAATATAGTTTCAACCTGGGTCGTTCATTTCATATTTAATTTATTTTCCAAAAATTCATCTTTTTTTACCATTGATTTTTAATAATGATATGAAAATAATAAAAATACCATGAGCAGGTCTTGCATTTACACGTCTACCCCTTATTCCATGTACCAATTGTAGGTTGATATTAAGTATCATGCTACGTATCTTCTCAAAGACCAGATTAACGTATTTTCGATACATATGTACAATACTTATTGAAGAAATGGTTATTTACGCAGAGGATAGAACATTATCTTCGTGGACAAAGACTGGGTTACTGATTTCAGAGTCCCAGGTTGAAATGATGGGTGATTTCCTTTCGGATTTCAATCTGAAATCCGAGGTTTGTCATTTTCTGGATACTTGAACTACGTGGGAAACTTGAAGTATCGGAGGGAAAATATCTTGCCCCCTACAATCGTTTGGATTTGACTTGCCATAGTTTGATGTGTGTTCTATCCTTATTCATGTACACTAAATTTAATGGGGTTTGCTATAGTGTTGGGGATACGTTAATTTATAATCATATGAAAATCCACTGGAAGCATTTAGTATTTTTCTCATTCCTCTCACAGCAGTGAATTATCATATCTCCGAAATAGTATTACAGTTAAGCTGGAGCATTCATAACAGAAGAAAGTTAATAAATGCAATTTCTGATTGTATTATTTACCATGAAAAAAGGGTACCCATGACTCAAAGTTCCACCTCAGAAAAAATCCTGTCTTATGTATTTGTAATTTTTACCTCCTTTATTTATTGACTAGCAGGTATCACCAATTTTTTATACACTCGTACGTATGGTGTGGTCAATGTTATTTGCCTGGTTTTATTCTTTTATTCGTAATTGTTATCCATCATATTTTTTTCACTCGAATTCTCACAGCTATCTCTCACATCCGTGGGCTTGCAGACCCTTAAGTATTGACTGCGGGAAAGCAAGTTTACTTGGATGAAATACATAGGGTATGGATAATGAGTGTTGGTGCTTCGAGAACGCAAGAGTCCACCTTAGGGGAAAATCTTCTAAATATTCTATGAAATCTTGAGAGGGTATCGTTGGATTTCAGCGATATTAACAGCAGTCAGACCTGACGATTGAAGGTTTCCAATTATCCGGAAAAGTAGGCAACACTCCCATCTTTCTTACGAATGGAGATGAAGAGAAAGGCATTGGAAAGATAATATTCATGTCTCTGCAGGCGCGAGCAAATTATTCAACAGTTGTAATATTGCCTTTTCGAATAGACCCCACTACCATATTATTAAATGAACATGTTCACATTCTTATTAGCGATTCTTGGTGTAACCCTCCAAGGTGGTAAATTCTTAGGCGCTTATTTATTAAGTTTGTTGAATTTCAAATATATAAGGCTTAAGGATAGAATGAAAAATGTGTCAAAAGTCAAAATGAAATATAATGAAAGAAAAATAGTTGAAAGAATCATGTTTAATGATAAGAGTGTGACTCTTTTTATGGTAAAAGAAATACTATTTTTAAGATTAGAAAATAAAATGAGGATACAATTTGTTGTACAACCTGTATCAAGCTGAGCTTGCAAGGAAGTGTGAAAGAATATCACAGGTTGAAGATGCAGCCGTGCGTAAAGCATCAAAGGAAAAACAAACTTAATGAACGTAAAAGATCGGATTTTGGGTGCCGCGGAAGACCAAGTAGATATAACAAATAGTTGAATAAATAGTTGAATAAATTAAATTTGAAGTACGCTGAAGAAAATGCACGTAAAACATCGCAGGGAATAAAAAAAGGTTCCAAATCGATATTTTAGTTCAAACACGGGTGTTTTGAAATCAGGATAAAAGATAGATTGTTCATATTTGAGAATTCAGTCGAATAGAGGTGATGAAATAAAAAAGAAATAACTCTCTACACTGCAAAGGAGAGAGTGCGGGTGAAGCTAAGCATTTACGAGGAAGTCGCGGACCACAGAGGAAGTATTGGATCAAATCTTTTTATGAAAGGGAGAAAATACAAAGACGCAGGACCGAAAAATGGCAGCAAAAATACAAAATATTTGGAAATATAATTAGTCGTAAGTCAGAAAATCCAGGAAAGAATGAATGGAAAACTCATGAAAAGAAAGTCAAGACAGCTTATCACGAGGAAAAGTTAAGGCTCCTCATAGAATTGTTAAAGGTCACCTCAAGGAACTTCGTGCAAAAAAGCATTCCATTCAGAATGAAAAGAGAGAAATCCTTGAAGAAGACGAAAAAAAGCGATGAGAAGGGAGAAAGCCTAGGAAACTTTACAATGGTAAAAATTAAACGAATAACTGATGAAAAGGAGGAACCTACATTTAGAAAATGATCGGATGTTGCAGTAATAGACTTCCAGGAAGGCAGCCTTGAGGATTGAACAAAATCTATTTTGGGTAAGTAAAAGCCTCTGGAAAGAATACCCTGTTTCGTTTACTGTAGTCGATACTACTACCACATTATTAACCCTGCCTTGAAAGTTGTCCTCGAGTTTCAGATCGTGATATTTCCTTTACCGAGAATAAGGGGGTACATAAATGTAAACGTTTTTCAATGTGCACCATCGGAAATAAAATAAGATTTATTTACAGAGAAGTATTTCTGAAGATATGCTCGACTTTAGTAAAATAAACGGCACGGGAAAAGGTATCCTAGACCTAAAATTTAACAGGGAGAATGGAAGGTGAAAAAATGCTCAACTTTTATTGCATTCGTTGCTTTAAAGAAATAATATACCCTTTTGACTTGAATAAAGCAATGACCGCCTTAAATCAAAAGTATGTTGTTGAAAAAAAGCAAAATTCCAAAGAATGTTTTCCTAGGATCATTATTAAACACCCTTTTCATCATTTCCTACTATTTGCGGAAGCTTCTTTGCCTGACGAAATTCTTCTTTTCCCCAATACTTTGCTATTTTGGTTCAAGATACTATGTGCCTAGGTGAGCAAACCTGCTATGGTTTTTGTCCACCTAATTTGAAGTTTAAATTAGCCATCCTCTCTCCAATGTCGCATCACATTAGCTTTATTTACATATGCATTAATCCCATACCTATAACCCTGATATCCTGTTGCGATCAAAACTTATTTAGCTGATTTTATGGATTCCTCAGCTACATTTGCTCCAGCCTCCAAGCCTTCTCATGACTCCGAAACGGGAAGAAAATGGTCTGGTGAGATTATAGAGGGGTTATATTTGAACAATGGATGTTAATTTCACAGAGATAATCACCCTTGAATGAGGTCTATGGAAAGTTGCAGGGAAGAACGTAAGCGCAGTAAAGAGAAAGAGATAAACTGGTGGATATACTAGGGTACGACAACATAACTTCTTTTTTTTAAAGGGGTTTTACCTTATAAAAATGAAAGTCATGTTGCCGAACCCTTTATAAAGGAATAGCAGCTTCCTAAACACAAAACAGGAAGGATGATGAATGTAAAGTACTGCATCAGAAGGTTGTGTGGAATATGGCCCAAGGATAAATGGAAGGAGTAGTTTGAGAAGTAATGAAAAAGTAAGGATGCTGGCTGAGATCAAAAATAAGTGGAAGTTTTAAGCCAACCATCAAGAGATTCTAAATGAAAACTGCCAATGATTGTGTATTTTCGAGATAATATATATTTTATATATTTTTCGGGTTGGTTACTGTGATTATGGTTTTTTATACATGCATACATTATTTTTATCTCTCCATGTCCTTTCAAAATTGTCTTGCAGTCTAGTTATCGCTCAGAGGGTATCTAAACAAAATACGAGGTCTATTCTTAAAGTAAGTACCGTTTGCTTATATTTAAATATTGGCGCTTCAGAACACAGTTTTGCTCCTTCAGCGCCATCTACTGATTTATTGAGAAGCTATAGCAGCATTTGTTTTGTTTCAGAAGTCGTTTGCTTGTCCGTGCATGCAAACAACAATGTCCGCGACAATCGTTGATCCCGCCAGCTGTGAAGTGCGTTCTGTCATACGATTCTTGTATGCAAAAGGATTGTCGGCTGCCGAAATTCATCGGGAATTATGCCTAGTTTATAAACCTACAGTTATGAGTGAAGAAAAGGTTAGACAATGGTGCTGTGATTTTAAAAATGGACGAACAAATGTCCATGACGAAGAGCGAAGTGGTAGGCCCAGTATTCTGACCGATGAAATTGTTTCGCAAGTGGAACAAAAACTGCGATGTGATCGTCGATTGACAATTAATGGCCTGGCTGAACAATTTCCTCAACTTGGACGCACTACTGTCTACAATATTGTTACGGAAAACCTCGGATACCACACATTGCGTGCAAGGTGGGTACCGAAAATGCTCACCGACCACCACAAAGAGCAAAGAATGTCCAGTGGACGAGAGTTTTTGGGTCGTTGGGAACTCTTTAAACCACCCACCGTACAGTCCTGACCTTACACCCAGCGACTACTTCCTCTTCTTGCACTTGAAACGGTGGTTCGGTGGACAACGTTTCGAAACCGAAGAGGAACTCAAGAATGGCGTTGTCGATTGGTTCAACCCTCAGGCGGCGAGTTTCCATGCAGAGGGTTTAAAGAAGCTGGTGCAGCGGTACGAAAAATGCTTACAAGTGAACGGCGATTATGTAGATAATTGAAGTAGGTTTGTAGCTAACTAAAAGTGCCAATAAAATGTGTTTCATATGAGTACATTTTTTCCCGTGACCAAACGGGCCTTACTTTATGAACACGCCTCGTATTCTACGTCAAAAACCCGTATCTTCCATCATGGATACGTTGAAATTTTAAGTTGGAATGGATAAGGTGGAATTTAGAGCTTGTACCTGAGCTCTGAATTTCATGGCTCCCAGCTTTTTCCCTCAGTCCAACCTCATAAAAAAGTGATATCTACGTTGTCAAAGGAGCCGAAGACAATATCCACGGAAGCGGTATGTTTACAATTTTTTTAATTACCATGAAAACTCACTTCAGAGAGGTCTTGAGAATATGAAATTTTGTTTTGTGGACTCTTTTACTTCACTGCTCTCAGGAAAAACACTCCAACAAACTTTGACCGATAGCCCAGGATTAAAAAAATCGCAACTAAAGCTGAATGTATTGCCAGCATTGTAATTTGCTACATTATTAGTATGACTGAAAATAAATATTAACCACGGTGGTTTAGGTACACTTTATTCCTCTCGTATAGCTTGCTGCCATAAAGTAGTTTGGATCAGCTTCCTCAGTTGTTTAAGTAAATGAGATATTACTGGTACGACTGAGAAAATTCCGCTCTGTTTCAGCCCCCACAATCGAGTGTAATGACAAGAGCGAGCGAAAAGGGAAATGAGAAAATCGGAGGCCTGTGAAATGCTACGTTGCAGCCACACCCCCGCTCTACTAATAAGCATACCTTAAGCTGTGTTGGATAAGAGGTTAAAAGCGACCGTTTTCACACTGACCGAACGGTTTGCCTAAATAACCGGTTCTCAGACTTAAAACGTGTATCGCGAAAAAGAGAAAAGTAACCCAAATCCATCGGACGTCTCGAACACATTTTGTTTGTGCAGTAAAAATAAAAAAAAAAGAAAGTGAAGTTACATAAGTACATGTATGCATTCCTTTCATCCCGTTACATTTCGGGGATCGCCAGAGTCTCATTTTAAGTAATTTCAAGAAACTTACTACATTCACCAATTGTTGCCAAACTACCCTCTACGTGAATATTTTCATCACCTTTTTCATTCACAAATTATTTCATACACGCTCTTTTGTCCTTTAGAAAATAACATTTTAATATCTTGAGAGCCCATTGCATCACATTCACCAATGGCTTTCTCTGTCTATCACTTCCTTTCAAAACGTTTAATCTCCTCTCACACATTTGAATGGTGACTAGTATTTATTAGTAGTATAACCAGACTAGAGGGAGAATTCTTGTTTAATATTTGCACTAGACCGGTGCACCTAATCCGCATACTTTCATAACGTACTCATTCGTCCCCTGATATTTCCGATATTCACCGTAAACACTCCTTTGGTACCCTTCATTCATCAAATTTAATCGAGTTGCCCGCTTGTCCAGGTATGCCAAAGTTTCACTTCCATACATAGGTTTGGAGAGGTGTTCAGTTTCATGCGTCACCATTTTTTTATCCTTAGACAAGCATTAATTATTTGTTGCTCATATGGTGAACGATATAAATGGTGATAAAATAGGCTCGTCGTTTATCGCAAGAGATTTACAACAGATCGTAGGGCATAATTGGAGAGGCGTGGGAAGGATTGGAAGTAGAAATGGAATTAGGTGTGGAACTCATCAAATCAGATGTCGAATTATGTAGCTCTAGTTGGATAGACAGCCAAGGAATTGCAACCATTTCTCGAACACATTACAGAGTCACTTCGAAAGGTATGCGATAAGAATAATCGAAGTCAATGAGATCCAAAAGGAATAAGATGGCTAAATTACAAATAAAAATTGGAGGTTATAATACATAGGGCAAAATTTAGGGCATATTGAAAGTGTTACCAGCCTAGGAAGTGTTTTGGAACCAGATGGACATAGTAGTAGGGACATCAGTATTAGCCGTAGAAGTTTGTGTTAGTCGTAGAAGCTTTCACGAGGAGGGAGGAACTTTTGGCATGTACGTTAAGGAAGTATGTTAAGAAAAGATTAGTGAAAACTTTGCCATGGAGCGTGATTTTGCACGGTATGGAAACATGTACGCCGAAGAAATATGATAGACAATGATGTAAGTGCGGAGAGGTCCAGGCAGGAAAAGTGGATATGGAGAATTTTGATTGGCGATGGAATGCTGAAGATTGCGATATAGAGAATAGACTAGGCAAGTAAGTTAGGGTGAGGAAAAGAATAGGAATGTGAGGCAGAATGAAAAGATGTTGAAAGTATTCAGAATTGAAGAGCTGTTAAATGTAGTGTGTGTTGTTAGGCTGTAAATTTGAACGGACCTGGTAAGTTAAATTAATGATTAGTCTAGGTCCATTCAAAACCTACCTTAAACGGTATACTTGTCCATAATAATAATAGATAAGGAAGAAGGTGGAGAACATTGTTTTTGATGATGGATATGATAAAGGGATGAATAAAGTTTATGGAGCTGAAAAATGGTTCATTATTATTTCGTTTTTTTTTAAAATTTCTTATCATGTTACGTGGGGCTTAGAAGTGTAAGTCCTTAGTCCCGGTGTCCATTAAAAACCAATTTTTAACGGAAAACTACCGTCAAAAAAAATTAACCAGAAGAATGGCTCACATTGTACTAAGGGCTATGGCGTGTGAAATTCACTCATCATTTTAGGGTGTGGGTAGTTCCTTTCCCTTTTCCGTCTGTAACTTTCCCGGCAGATCGATCTGTTACCCGAATCGTCACAGTTTGGGCGTGACAGAAATCAGGCGGAATCGAACCCTTGGACCCTTAGGTCAGTCAGTAGCCGAGCGGTCCACCCATTGCGCTACGTCGTCCGGAAAAAAAACTATTTAGAACAAAATCTGTTCGCATAGCGATGTGACTCCCTACTCACACCCTTGCCCTCAACCCTCACCGACTCCCGCCAACCCCCCTAATTCGTAAGCACCCCCGCCCTAGTGTCCCCGCGCAGTGAATCACTCGCGGGAGGTCTCTCATGTAGGGGGAGGGGTGAGAGAGAGGGTGGGGAAAAAAGGGATCGCTAGACAAGCCAAAGATCCATGTCGGGGGACTTGCTCACCGGAAATCATCATGGGCCGGGCGGCTCAGCGTCGTGGAAACAAAAAAAAGTACGATCGTAATAGTCGTGGTGGGGGAGAGAATTGGGGGATTCGGATGTAGTTTCGGGGGGGAGGGGACCTCCTGGGGAGTAAGGGGAGAAGGAGAAGGAGGGGACTAGGGCTTGGTTTTGGGGGAGAGGAGAAGGAAGAGGAGAGTGGATAAAAAAAAGGAGGAGTGGGTCGGGGGACTACGAAGGAGATACTTATGGGCGGCGCAAGTGGAGGGAGGGAACCGGGTCTAGGCTCTCGAGGGAGATGCTGACGTCGGCGGAACCTAACGAGTTATGGAAACGCCGCGATAGGACCACGGCGCGCGCGGTTACGTCTCTGCGCTGCGGCGTCGAGATAAAAATCGGCGACCGATCTACGGGTTGAGGTTAATCCGCGATGCAATGAGGTTCACGGCTGGTAATTTTCCTGGTCGGCTTGATGCATTCATGCAATCTCCCAGTTCATCCTTATTTTTGCTCAAATAGATTAATTTTTAGCATTAAATATTCTGAGAGAGTGATTGTATTGTAATATCTAGGTTGGGGTTTTAATATATTTTGTGACGCGTGAGATCGGGCTTAGGAGCCCAGTAGTGTGCAGTATCGGGGTTTGTCAAAAATCTACCCCAGCAAGGTAGACTACGGCTAAAAAAATGCGATAAATTTAAAATGAAAGCGTGTTCATTCAAGTGAGACGTTCCTGAAATTCCAACGTCTTCTTCAGCATCAGAGTTTAGGAAAACTCCTTCCGCAATTGTTTTCTTGAATGTAAAGTTTTAGCGCGCTAAGCTGAAGTTCTACTATTCTGCTGCAATTCATATTAAATTTATCTGTTACAAACTCCAAGTACTTCATGAAGTATATTTCATATTTAGCATTAAATGTGACGTACTATGCTATTAGGTAAGAACTTTGATAACAATTTAATCGTGATAGTGTATTATATGAATAATTATATAGAAATTTAATATTTTCATCTGTGATTTCTGTCTAGTGATTTTTAAGTGAAATAGTGGGACAAAATAATTTGGTTCAATCAACTAGTTATCCAATATAACAATAATTGTAATTAAAAAAACTTCGATGCGCGAGATCCCGAATCTTCAATTAACTGTCCATTCTTTAAATATTTGGGAATGTTAGGATAAAACAACAAACCTTATACAACTTAAAACCATACAGTTATATCTAGCATCAAAAAATAAACATAAATGCCGATTCGGGTGATTTGGAAAACTTTATGGTTGGCGATTCTTTTTATCAAGAATTATATAGTATTTATTGCTCTAAATATAATGCCATTACTTTTTTATGCATTAACGTATTTCAACAATTTTACCATTCTCGCTTGATTATTTTGTCATGTAAGTCTTTCTCTAAATAATTACACAGAACTCATCATTAAGGAATATGCGAATTCTTTTCCATAGGGATCGATATTTTATCGGAACTGCCCTTTGATGGCCAGTGAATAGCATCGCTCCTCGTAATAACGAAAGAAAATCGCATTGGGGCATAATTAGATACCTCACAGGATTTTGCAAGTCCCGAAATGATCGCAAGGATGGGACGCAAGCAGTGAATTGCACCCCACGGCCTTCCCACTTCGGGTAGGCACCTACAGAGTAAGACTTGATGACACGAGGCCTTAATTTCCTCCGCTGGCACATCGAACGCATTCGGTCGTTCCGGGCTTCCGGATTATGCCTCCGTTCGAAAACCCTTCGCAATCTTCCCTAAGTGGTGCGCTCTGCCGTTGGCTTCGGATCAAAACTTCCCGCGCCGTCGCAGCTCTAATCCTTCTCCCCTTTTCCTCCACCCACCTCCCCGCCAACCCCCCCCCGGCCCATTCCCGCGCCTCCTTCGAGTCATAACTCGCGGCGGAGCGAGCACGCACAGAGGATCAATTGTGACAAATAGCATCATCTCCGGCGTCGGCGGCCGTGGGGCTCCACGCTGCCTATCGCCGCGTGCGATCTTTCATCTCCCCCGTTTTGCCCTCCCGATACCCGGGTGGGGGATGGGTGTTGTGAGTTGGCCGGAGTGTCCGCTGCTCCCGCAGCCTCCTCCTCCTTCGCCGCCGCCGCGAATATCATGGGATTGCCCCGCTCGTTCGTCGCCTCGGGGTGCATCCACTTGGCCGGCAAGGGAATATCCACCCCCCGCCCGGGTGACGGGCTGCATCACGAGAGAACCCTGTAGCGCTCATCATCCCCTACTGCCCCCACTTGACCAAGGCCACAGTTGGGATTGATTTGACTTAAAATTCCACACATTAATCTTACACTAATACGCACAACATTTCATTTCAATGTTAACAATAATATACATCATACTCGGTCGTGCCGAAATGATTCCCAGCTATAGGTAACATGTCACTTAGGGTGGAATGAATTATTTTATCTTTACTGTTATGAAGTCTAGTGTTTATGGTAGGTTTTGGATAGACACAGGCTGAAAACCCTGACATTTTAGCCTTACCAAACACATCACTCTAAATTGCAGTATCAACACCCATCTTCAAATTCACATAATTCCTGTCTCCCTCCATTTTTCCCCTGGACGCCTATCCTATTCCTACGCCTTTCTGCCCTCTATCATATCTTTCCACACTCCAACGCCAATCAATTATATTGGGGGTTAAAAAATTGGCTCAGTGGTTTTCATATGGAAGCAATGAGATCCCAACTGGAAGAGATGTGGCACTGTATTCACACACTATCGAGAATTCGAGATTCGAATTGTGACTACATCATATTTATACCTGTTATACCTTTCTGTATACAGGCATGCAGAAGGGTTGGATATTATTGAGAGGAATCCCTTCCTCCTTGCTTCCCCTCATCCATGCCGCCAGGATACCAGCTACCTGCCGCCGTCCTCTCAAATAATGACCACAAGTGCTTATCTTACCCCCTCCTCTTTTTGCCTCTCCATTTTTTTGGTTTCTCTGTTGTCTTTGAGTTTTCCATATTTCCCCTCTGTCTCTTCGCCTACCTTACTCCTCAAGCTTTTCTTCTCCCCTCCCCTTCCTCAAACGAGTATAAATATGATGTATTCACAATTTGATCTTGTACCTGAAGATGGTTCTGCGAACCGAAAGTGTATTACGTTACCAATTAACCTGTGGAAAAGTGCAAATTTGTTTTTTTTTCTCAAAATGACGAACTTCCACTACATCTCGTCTGAATCAATAGATAGTATTCACACACGAGGTGCGAGGGAAACCCGGTAAACCGTCTCACGGGCCGGTAGAGATGGCCGATAGCATATTTAATATGCTGCTTGTATCTCGTGAAACAAATATATTTTGGTACCACGTGCTATGTGATGCGTTAAATTGTACCGAAGATTTTGTTCTCTCTCGTGGGTGAAACGAAAGATGGAAATATATCTGCTCAATATCCCTCCTGAGGGACGTGCATTGGTGTGCGGCGTAACTCGATTGAATTTTTTCGTGGTGATAGAGAAGAAAATTACTCTTTCCTCTCCACCGATCTGATTCCTCCGCCATCCACGAAAGTGTCCCCCCCTATTCATGTGTATAAGTTGGAACAAAACTGTTAAAATCAGCCAGAAGGTGATGCGCTACATCAAAACCGATCGCAAATAAAACATATTTGGGGGAACAACTGAGTTTTACTTTCTTCCTTTGCCTCCTCGGGACGTACAGGACAAAGCTCAAGGTGGTAGGGATTACAATGATGATTTTTGAATTAATTGTAAAGTTTATTAAACAATTAGGGAATATTTTTTCCAATTTTCCAAATATTATTTTTTCTTGGCTGTGTTCATCTATTGTGCTAGAAAAAAATTAAATCATTTTGTCGAGCCCCTAACAGCTATCGTTTCCGGGATTTCGCTCATTTCCAGTCTAATAGATGACCGTAATGTGGGCATTTTTCCAATCCTGCTGCACTCGCTGATAAGGAATTATTGTATTTGTTTTCTAGGAAAGATGCAATTTCTGTGTCCAACGCGGTCCAATACTTCAATTTTCTCAATTTTCCTTGCCAAAATTATGCTCATCATTCGCATAGCATAAATTATTTTGTCTCCATTCAAAGGTACTTAGTGGAAGCATTTTTACAATGTTTCCCAGTGGGAAAATATTTTTTTCTACTACTGTGTTACTAATGCATATTATATGGTAAGGATAATTTAAACTTTCAACGAATGGGCATTCAAAATTAAACCTAAATTATCAAATTAAGAGGTCATTATTGAGATTGAAAAATAAACAACTTGGCTTTTCCACATAGAAAATCTTTTATTCACTACCTAGGTTTTGTAAAGGCATCCTGATGATGTTTTACCATAACGAAACCTAGGTAGTGAATAAAATATTTTCTGTGTGGAAAAGCCAAGATGTTTATTTCTCAATCTTAATATGAAGAATTTCCACCAAGGCACGCCAGAAACTTCTATTTATCAAGAGGTTATTAAAAATGTCAATATGTATGTCAATTCTTGCTTCGCGAATTTTTTTTTGGACAGATGAGTTTTTTCTATTGAATTCGTTGAAATAACCCAGTATGAATGTCTAATTATCATTAAAGGCATTTATTTAAGGGGGATGAAAAGAATATATATTTAATGGTCGTCGTTCATTTTTCTGGTCATCGTCCACGTATCCAGGATGAAATGAAATCGTTAAATTTGGTTAGTATTTATCGTTAACTAACGCCGCGAAAACTTACGTCCTTAACTACTCACAAATTTTTTTACGATCCTAATGGGAAGGAAATTCACCAAAATAGATTATATCTGATTAGGAACTAATGTTAAAGAACTTTTTCGCCGTTAAGGACTGCAAAATTTTGCTTAACTTGATTTGAATTTTCTTGCTCATTCTATCGATTATTATCACTTTAGGCAGGTCGTATATGATTCTCGAACTCTCTTAGAGGATGAGAAATTCAAGCAATATTTGTTTTTCAGAATCTCATACGCAATGTGTAGAATGTTAGATTACTCTCGGAGAAAAGTGATTGTGCCCAGGATATTTTTGATAACCTTTTTATCATTCTAGCTTGGAAAAGTGAATATTAAACTTTCACGGCAAATTGATCTCAAAGGAAAATTTTATTTCCTTCCCCACGGCCATGAAAGTTGAAATTTTACGTTGTACCTCGAGGGTGTACTATGTTTAAAAAGTTGAATAATTTTTCTGCAGGATATTGTCTCGAACTCCGTGATTTATGGTGCATTTAGTGCATTTGACTACTGTGCTTGTTGTCATAACCATTATTCTTGCTGCAGCGTAGTTTTATGGTTCGCGTTTTTTTTTTTAATGATTCGTTTCAAAGTAAGTACGTGAGACCTTCGCATAATCCCAGTTTTCTCGATCTTTACGGAGTAAAAATACGATTTAAGCTCTTTATTGTAACAAAAACATTTCAAAACGAAATGAAAATGAAAATTTTTATTTTCATCATGCCATCTTTTAAATACCTTGGGAAATCATCCATAGCATAAACATGTCGGATGGCCCTGATATGTTGGGACCTGTTTGATTATGTTTATTATTTGCAAAAAAATATTAGCCATGAAGTGAAGAAACGTTTCATTAAAGAACGCGATTGGTGTATGTGTATGTGTGTTTTGAAAGAAGTGAGCCATAAGCCGTAAGTCCAGCAGAAAAGAAAAAAAATTACATTCCCCTTACACTCTTCATAGAAACTATAAAAAGTGCAACAGAAAGAAGAAAATCATAAGCCTTGTAAAATGCTGTTGCAGGGCAATGCATAAGTATCATTTGGAAATTGCCAAAGAAAACATTCCACGAAGAATGGGTAGTTCAAGAATGGAGTCTGGTTAAAGTTCTGCAAAGAAGATAAAATCTTCGTCATACGCTATTGCATAACAGGAAGCATGGCAAATACCATAATTTAAGTAATAAAATGGGCACAAAATTCATATGATGAAGACGAACACACTAACGGTATGAATGAAGAAGATAAACAGAGTTGTGGACGTACCAAACGCACTTCGACGAAAGAGAGACACTGGTAGCTTGGAAGAGGATATACTGTAGGGCTGTAGAGAAAACAAATATTATTGCTAACTGCTGACGAATGATAAATCGTAGAACCATCGTACAACCAGAGATCAGGGAGTGGTAACCGATGGCTCACTAAACACCGTGGAGGTCTGGGCGAAGTTTGGGGCTTGGGGGGTGAGTCTTTGACGTCACCAAGCAGCAATTTATCATAAATATGGAGCGCTGCGACTCCATCGTATTGAACTATATTTATTACATACCTCAGCTTCCGTATTGTGTCAGGCTCACTGCGGGAATAAATACAAGTAATGGATTTTGGAGCATTATAAGGTAAGTGAAATCTGTTTGGGGTGTGTAAGAGGGAAATATTAACGTCTGTGTGTCAGAACTTAAATTGAACATAGTGTCGATCCCTTCGTCTTTCTGACGATCAAATTCAAAAGCTATCTGTCCAAAGGACCTCCATATTTTTATCTTCGTTTGCATCAGGTGAATATCCGCAACTGCAGCCATACCTTCTTTCCAACCCACAGAGTAAACAGACTTCTCTGCCCCACACTCGGACTCACGGGTGAAGAGCTGGAACCAATGCTTAGCCCGGAAACTTTGGTTTGTGAACTACAAAACCGGTGATTAGGTGCACACGTGTACAGACACTTTGAAAACCCTAAGAATTACCCAATTTGTGTCATTTTTCGTGTCTTGGGAAACCGTATGTAGCACGAGGAGAGGAACTGAATACCCTAACCCTGACGTGTGAATTCCATGCGCCTTAAGACAGTACAAACTGACCTCTTACCAAATCTCTCAAAACAATCATTTGCGACTGGCTACGGATATTATACAGAGAGAGATAGAGAGAGTGAGAATGAGAGGGGTTGATTAACGTGCTCAAAACTTCTCCCTTTGCAGATTATTCTCGAGGAGAAAGTTCTGATTTCGGGTTGCAATTTCTGGAATTTCGCAAAGTAATTGACAATTCTCTTTCATCAGATATATTGAGAAATAATTCACGAGGGGAAAACTAAATTTTTATCTATTGACCAAAAATGTATGCTATATTATAGAAAACTTAAGTCTCGTGAATTTATGGAAATTGTGAAACATTGAAAAAAACGGGGAAAATATTTTTCCTCATTTAAACGCATTCTCATGGGGATATTTTTGACTAAAACTTTGAATTTTAAATTACTCAGCGGATTCGGTCGAACGAGCGTGGCGATTATGTTAGGGGAGGAGTAAAAGCATTAGATTAGTTAGGAGGTAGAAGGTATACCCAAGTATTGCGAAAGGAGGCTTCCCAAAAGTATTAGAAGATGGCAAAAAGTACAAGTTTTCTCTTCCTAATACATATCTAAGGGTTACCAATCCGACGACTGGTATGTAAGGATGTATATTAAGTACGGAGTCTCCTTTTCTAAGGATGTGAGACGATAGGGACGGTAGGGGACGACAGAGAAAGGAAAATTGGAGGAGATTGAAATGTGATGCTAGTAAAGAATGCTGAAAATGCAATGGGTAGACGAATTAACAAATAAAGAAGAACTTAGAAGAGTGGGTGAAGAGGTACTTAAGAGAGATTTCGCATGGAGAATACTTACAAGAAGAAGGGGAAAACTATTTGAAGACATCCTGAGGCCGAATAGGTTCCTATAGTCCACAACTGAAGTGAACATGGGAATAAGTACAGAGATATCACAATTAATGACCTATGAGAAGTAAGAAATTGAAGGTTTCCCTCCATGGAACTATTAAGGAATGAAAATATTAGTGGGATAGTTTGGAAAACTGCTGCGCATGCATTGACGCAGAGACTCGTCGGGAGTGCGAGAACTTGGAAAATTGGAGGGAACGATTCACGTCGAACGAGGAGGTCGTTTCCAACACAGATGACTATTTTGAGAGCCTTCGGTAATCCTACCTTTTGATCAGCTTAAAAAAGTTGGAGAAACGCTGGAAAATGTGTGTCAAGCTAAAAAGACCTTATGTCAAAAAATTGAAATATCGACCCAAAATAATTTGTTTTTCTATTTATTTCCTAAGGACTAATTGTGCAACCGACGTGTAAAATGTTTTAATCAACTACTTTATTATATCGAGTCATAATTGCCCATGACCCTCGGTCACATCAAAGTTATTCTTCTTTAATAGATTCGTATGCCCTCTTTGCTTATTTTTTTGATATCCTTAATTGGGCTCCCGGCATACACATGAAATATCAAAGTCAACCAAGGAATAATGTGAGTAAATTCTTCTTTCTGTATTTTGGCTAGATTCTTCTCTGCTCTCAACGCACCACACTACCACTTGCAATCAATATGGAGCGCATGTCAATCTTCGGTCGTTTTAGTTCTTTCCAATTTCTGTTCAAGACGAGTAGCATGATATTCCAGTAATTAAGTAAAGTAATTTCAGATACAATTTGAGTGTTAGCCCCGTTAGCTTTTAACGATAAATATTTATTCCTCCAACACTTGAAAGGTTTAATCGAAAACGGCACAGGCATATTTTAGCTTATATTTGTATATCGATGAATTTATCTAATGTTATAGCGGTTTTTACAATAACCCCTACAAGAGATATTCACTTCTCGAAAAAAACAAATCCAAGTATTATCCTTCGATCGTGCTCATGGAAGCCGCATGAGTTCCAGTCGTATTTGGACCAAGTGCTAAAAAATGAATAAATTACCACAAATTTGGTAATGATGTATTTTTCTCTTGATACCACTTTTGGTGGGTGTTTGCATTCTTGGTTACATCTTGTAGAGGATTTTTGTGAGGTCATCTTTTGACCCAATTTGTATTGGGTAGATATTTTAGGGATCTAGATTGGAAGGTGAAGGGAAGATTTGTCATTATTCCGGGGCCCCAAAGGTTTGCAAGGGGTTGGATGCTATCAATTTTCGGACACAGTGTAACGATTATTTTGACTCAACAATGTATTATAAAACTATATTAATAAAAAATATTATGATTGATTTCTGTTGAAAAGTCTTTCAAATCATCTTTTTGGATGTGATTGTCAGTGATAGATCAATGTCAAAATAGAATATTTTCCACAGAAATGGCACAATTATCTTTCAAGTGCAAGTATCTCACTTTTGTAATACGTATTTAGTGACAGGAGAACTTTGATTGGCTAACACTTAGGAAGACGGGTCAAAAAATTCCGAGGACTTGAGGTGCACCATCCCTATTGGAGTTTTGCTCATTTGTTACAATCTTAGGAAGGAAAGGCGAATGAAGAGCATTACATCGCACGCATCGATATCATTCCAAGATTTATTTAGGCATGGATAAGACAAAGGAACTCGACGATCAACAATTAATTCACATTAAAACACATAGAATAAAAATTAGCACGAGAAAAGCAAGTAACGACTCTTATGTACCTACATCTACGTTTTCACTTTGATGCAGCGGAGAATATAAGCCACCATCTTAACTTATCATGCAACTACGGGTAAATCTAATGTGCTAGAAGCAGATTACAGGAGACTCCAGACAGTGCATTAGATGGGAGAATACTAACATTTTTTCATCGAAGGTGTTCGAGTTCTCAACCTTGGTTTCGTAGCACCCGCGAATTGTACGAGGGAAGAAATAAATACACGGGAACACATAAATACCAGACAGCATACTCGTATGTTACTTTGCTCGATTTGTAAAAAAAATTGGTAACCTTGACTCACAATGAGATAGAAAGCTAGTTATTCAAAAGTAAGTGGCTTACAACGGAAGAAAAACTTTTCAGATCGAGCGAAGAACTAGTGAGAGAAGCCGACTGCAACTGTCGTTCTGAACGATCTAGAAAGAAGTATCAAAATAATTTAATTTGTCGCCGGTATTCTTCAATTCGTCAGTATTCTCCTACGCTTCCGTCAACATCCGTCGTTGGCGTCACCAGGTCCGGTGGCGGCGGCGTAACGTCCTCGCCTGGCAAACCAGAGGTCGCGGATTTGGATTCCTGCGTTCGAGAGGGGCTTTCTTCCACCTAAGTTTTGGTATCCACCTATTGTTTCATACGTGATGGTAAGATAGTTTGTTCATCCGCATGTACTGTATTATTCTTTTTCTGGTTTTTGACTTGCTAAGTCCTGTTGACGACTTTGCAAGTTGACACCTGGGTCGTGGATATTGTAGTTTCTGTGGATAAACTAGTACTATTATATATTCCAGAGAAACAGTTAAAACATTTATGCGAAATATTTTAATACATTTATATTTTAGTACTCTGCAAGCCACAGCCAGGGTGAGTTAACTTAAGTTTAATTCTAATTTCTAAGTGTCCCACCAGCGTTGTATAGCATTAAGGTTATCTAATAAAGCTACTGTATCCTCAAGATTACGGATATCACGGTAAAACACTACATAGTCGGCAAAGACTCGTATCTTGCTGGTGACTACGGAGTCAATGGTGTTGACTTAAAGTAGGAATAAAAGAGGTCCGATAACACTTCTCTGGGGAACACCTGAAGTAACTTCTACTTCATTTGAGCTGACTCTATCTAAGACTACTCTTTGTAGCCAACCATTCAAAAAGTCTTTAATTCAACCCCGGATATTTTTATCTATGCCGTATGCTTCTAACTTTGTGATTAGTTAACTATGAGGTACTTCGTCTTAGGCTTTCTTAAAATCTAGAAAAATTGCGTCCCTTGGAACAATGCTCTCTCCCGAAATAAGAATATAATGAACAACAAGCGCAAGTTGCGTCTCGCAGGACTAACCCTTTAGGAAATCGTGCTGATTTTTCATCAATACCTCTTAACTATCGAGTTTTCTCACGATCACACTAGCAACTGTGATAGGTAGCCTGGATTAACAGGGCAGAATGAATCAAGTATGAATAAATACAACGTAGGCGGGGAAAAGAAAAAAAAGTCCATCGATATTATTCCGATTGCGTAGAAGAAGAGCCTGTATAGGCACTTTCAACGGCATAAATGTTGCTTGGAGTTAGTGACAGATGGGAGAATGGAAGGGTATGACTACGACGCGAGGCCAAGTAAGGAGTGTGTCAGACGAATGCTGAGGCATGAGACTTCAGGGAGCTATGAGGAAATGAAGAGGTTCGTCTCAGAATGAATGAGATAGTTCAGGAAACTAAGCTTCGTATTGCGAACCATAGTTCTTCACCAACGGGGTAATATGTTTGGTTTCACATGTTGGTTTCCTGTTCGTTCCAATTGTTATATATCGGCTCAACATTGATTAGGAAGGATCCGAATCCTCTGCTTACGAGTTGGTGGGAAACAATACATTCCTGGCCTTCTTTCACTCTGGAATCGTATGCTTTCAGATTATTTGTGATTTTCATCTATGTGTTGATATCGCTGTAATCTGTATTACGAGTATTGTGTATTGTGAGAATTTCACACGGTCCTGAGAGTGGCTTAATTCTATTATTTCTATTGCTTCGTTTCATCAAAAGATACATGTACGTAATTTGTGCATAGAGATTTGAAGAGAACAATTATCATCGCATTTTTCGTCAGTTACGCACACATATTTATCAGGAAAGAATTATGCTTGTGGAAAATCTATTTTTCTTTCCTTGGTACTTTTGTCGAAGTAATTTTTCTTTTCATCGTAGTTTTAAAAATGACAATAATTGAGCAATTTTTAGTCATTAATTGATCAGCTCCATTTGTATTTGCATAATTGCACCTGCAGGACAACACATCCGCACCAATATTAATAAGAAAACAATGATTTATGTTTTTAACGGCGATTAAGTCATTTTGGTCCAACGACCCTCACATGATCCAGAACTGCCAGTCCAAGCGGCACGCGAAAGGCTCAGCTCTCAGGGAAAGAAGTCTATTCTGTGGAACTGGCGGTATATGGAAAGCCAATTAGAATATGTTAATTATTCCCTATTAAAAATAAACACTCAAGCGTAGATTTAATGTTTGCGAAGATTCGCAAAAGTACAGAAAATATTACTTTCTTAACAAAAGTACGCTAAAGTTCTAATTCGGCGTACCGCTTTGTCTGAATAAATATGCAAATGAAGAATGTTTCTGCTAAAGATAAAATCTATTCTTAATGCGCTATCAGTTTATTCGGTACTTGATTTCATGTGGTAGTTGTTTAACTCTGAATAGCCTTTATACTTAGCGGACAGTATTGAGGAAGAATGAACGAAGGGTGGGCACTTCTCCAACCTTTATCTCCCTCTCGTAGTTAGTAAAATCGTCGGCAGAGTGCAGCACTTGCCTCGCCTGCAAATGTGGAATCGACCGTTGGGAGAGTGAGTTGACAGTGACTCAGTCGTTGAAGTCCTCTTTGGCTTTATTAAGGAGTTTGGTAGGAATTATGATTTATTTCTGTATGATATAACAATAAAAACATATGCAATGCATTCAATACGAATTCTTTTTCTTGTATGTATCTTATGTTGTAAGCATGTTAATAAATTAACAAAAGTGACTCGAAATTCGCGTAATATCGTGGCGCGAATATAGTGTGTTATGTTGAAGGATCCTGTAATTTGTTTAACTGCGAGATTTCAGCGTTGAAGGCAAGTTTTAATATATTTTATTTCATATTCTTTATTAAGAAATATTTCAGTTGTTGCTATCAATGTGCTCTTGTTGATGAACTAGAGTTAGTTATTCAGCTTAGTTGCTGTGTAGTTGCCATTGTCTTTGGTTTCATGGTGTAACAAATAGATCATAAACAAATGTGAAGATTACAAATATAAATGTATTGGCAAATGATTCCCACAATTCAAAATACTGATGTGAGGCTTCTATTCTTTTTGTTTTATCGTTATGTTTCAGTGGTTGTTTATTGTAATGTATTAAGTATAGGGGCAACTTTGACTTCGTTGATGTTTTTATTGCATTTTTAAACAATAATGGATTCATAGGTTGCATGAATTGTTTTAATTTCAAATCCTCTCTCAATGATATGCAAACCTTTGGACTGGCATGGTGTGTTTTCGATTATTTATGTTGGAATAAATTCAATCTTAGTATGTGCTCTTAACAACTTTTAGTTTAATAAAGCGGTTTAACTACGAACTGTTTTTCCAACATCAGGTAGCGACAGTTTATCTTTAGTATATGTGTGTTTGTATTTAATGATGTCGGTGTGAAATTCTCTGCACGGTCCGATTCTTTATGCGTTATGTAAATTACATTTCAAGTATGGTTCCCCAAGTAAACGATTTCTCAGTACGGAAAGTATCTTAGCTTAGTTGTAAAATTTGTACAAACCGTAGTGTGAAAGAATAATGTGAAAGAGTGAGTACCATCGATTTTAATTTTGCTAAGCGTTGGAATTCTTTTGTATTTTTAGGCTTTTCTTTGTTTTTCTACTCCCTCATAAATACTATAAATGATATAATGTTCCTCCAATTTAGGCCTACTTTATAAGTTGCTATCGTATTCGTTAAGCCGCTTATCTGTATGATCCTCATAGTTTCAATTATACATAGTTCCACTTGTTTTTTATTTGGATTAGCCCTCCTTGGTGATGACTGAACTGATTTTTACTTGAAAAGAAAATTGATCTCGCTATCCTTGTTTCCAGTTACTGTAATAATACCTGGCTACCTTAATCAAAAGATTAAATCCACATCCTTCACATGAACGATATTTAGTTAAAATACTAAAGGGTTCTTGTAATCGTTACTTTTCGTAGTGATTTATTTTAAAAACATTATGAGACATGCTTTTGGCCACTTACAATGATGGTTGTTGCATGTTGGCATTAAGATGACTAATACCCAACTTAGAACCATTCATTTGGATTCTGAAAAGCTGTTGTTTTGTTTTAGATGACGAAAACATACGAAACCTACTTCTAATGATTGAATTATCTCTTATAATTAATGAAGTGATGCTATCGTAGGGTATTAACCAAGTACCCCACTGTTGGACCATAACCATTTCTAGTGGAAACAGAATAATTCTATTCCTATTTTGTGCTACAACCGTGTATCAGAGCTTTGCATATCTTTTATGACATCATGTGTATTAGATGATGATGCATCTTTCACCTATATTTAAGAGTTAATTTTCTGTAAATCACATTTTGAGTCATGATAATCGTTACAGGAATAGTTCATGAAACCATTAAATTCCACAAGAACATTTTTATTCTATGGTTAATCCTTCCTTAATGTATTTTAGATGTTCACTTCAAACCAAGGTGATTATTTTTTAATGTTTCATTCATTATCCATTTTAACAACTTTTTTGAAGCAATTTTATTTGCTAAAATTTTCGACACAATTTGTTGGTAATTTATTTCAATGCTTTTTTTGCTATTATTCCACAATGGACATGGTCTTCATAAAACCGAAAGTTCGAGTTTGTGGACAAACAGTGGATTTCACGCCCTCTTAAAAATCATTGATACACAGTTCAGGTTTTGGCACTTGAGGAATTTTCTTAAGCCACTCAAACTGAGGCACTGGAACTTACTTTCCACTGGTGAAGTTTTAATAATGATTTTGACCTGATTATGAAATTATTGAGCTAATTATGTATGGGCCATATAAACACTACATTTAATTGGTAGTTTAAGCACCTATAAATACTGGATAAACAGAAGGCATGCAAAAAAGTATCATGGGCCTCATTTTGTTTCACCTTGATACATATGAAGGCTTAAAAAAATTGCATAACATCAAGGACTACCAAGTACATATATCTTTTCAACTTTAAGAATTTCCATTCTGTTGACCCAAATCCAGTTTAAACTATTATTTTTGATTATCCAGTTGGTTCCATTACTAAATTAAAATAGTGTAGTTAGAGCGATATATATTATAATAGTGCACCATATGTTATGTAGATGAGACTAATATGTGACCCTCCCATGTTGCTCTTGAAATGGTTTTTCCATTCCATTTTTCTAAAAATCTTTGTTTGTGTTGGCTCATAGCATTGAAGCATATTTATAAAATTCTATTTGAGGTCATGCGAGGTATGGTTCTATCTTATGACTAATTTAGGTTAGGCAGTAATGGTGAACTGAATTATCCAATGAAGAGTTCGCCATCTTACATTAATTGAGCATTATGTTACACGCATAAATATTTAGCGTCCATCATGTGCATTAACTATTTTCATCTCTGAGGAAATATCTGGTCCTGTTGAATTTCCAAGGGAAGTTCTTACTTTTGTAATGTTGTCATGACGACTGTTTGATGTGAAAATTTCCATTGAGCGAATTGTAATAGTCTCATTAGGTTGGTCAATGTAAGGCATGTAAGTGCTATGAGCTGTTGAATTCCCGTGGTTTTATGTGAATAATTAAATTTACTTTACATTTTATAATTATCTGTGTGATATGTTGGCTGAATGCTAGGTATTATTATTTTTAAAATTACTAATGACGTTAATGATAATTTTAATCTTGGTGACCATGCTGTGACCTTTATACAGTGGGTTAATCTTAACTTCAAGTTCAAACTTGTTAAAATGGTTTGTTTTTTGAGGGACCCAATTTTTTATAGTATCTTCAAACCACTGACTCATTTTGGTATTGATGTTTTTAAATTTGACCAAAAAAGTTTAATCAGAGAATCAGATCTAATGATTATTTTTGCTGTTCTGATTGAAATCAGTGATGGAATGTTTTTCATTAGGAGGAGTTCAACATCCATTAACTTAGAAAGACCCGTTCATTGAAATTACCACAGGTTGAAGCATATTTTATTACCTCCTAATTATTGAATTTTTTATTGCTTGCTAGGTAGAATTTTTTCATTTATGTTGCATATCAATATTGATATATTTTTACCATAGCATTGTTGTTATACCTTTTGGTATATTTATACAGGTGGGAGGTTACATTATTATTTTATGTGCATAATGTTGATAATGGTGCCTATTTTGAAAATATCCCTTGTATTGTCTTTATAAAAGTGAGCAGTAGTTTATGTTCAATTAATAAATAATGGTCTTCCACCGTGTCTTGTCTGATGCTACTGAACACAAACCTGATAGTTAGTTTCTGACTATGCCAAACAAAATGAAACATGTTCAAATCTTGCAATTCAGTTCTTTATTTCTATCATGTTAGAACTCGATAAACATTGTGTCCTAACATAGATTTTGTTATTAATATCATATGGCTCAAGTCACTTTATTATTGCAAATCTAATTTTGGGCCTAATATGTATTCATACTATACTTTACTAAGTTACTTCATAGGCATACACCCTATCCACTTGTAATCAAATTCAATTCTAGAGGGTTATGTATTTGTTTAGCACCATTCGAGGTATTCCACCTAATTAAGTACATGTTTTAGGTGGTCCTAATGACTATTCATGTATATACCCAACAAAAGAAACACATCTTTTTGCTTTTCCTACTTGTGAGTAGATGATTGACCTTTTTGCTGTCTGCTTCAGTCATTGAAAATCCTGTTCACCAGGGATATTCTTACACAAATTCGCCTTCAACTTACCATTGCGATGAAAGATGAATTGGCTCTGCGTTGGGCTCATAATGAGTCAGAAATTTGAAGGTATTTTTTAAAGTTGGATTTTGATTGTGTTTTAACATAGTCTTTACTTCCTTATGGTATATTTCTGAAATTGTTATTTTTCTAATATTCAAAGTCACCCTCCACAGGTTAGCCTGTAAGCTATTCTTAATTAAGCAGCTGAATTCACCTTTGCCATCATATCCTGAGAGTTGACCATCAGAATTGAACCACACTACACTACACAATCTAAAGAAATAGTAGAAATTCATAGCCATAGTTTATTCTTACTTCTTATAGTATATATTTTTTCATAAATGTTATTTTTGTTAGAAAACAATTCTTTCCTTAATTCACTTCCTGCCATCATTTTGTCATTCCCATGGGAATTGGAGGACTGTTGTTTTGTGATGGACGTATGCCAGTACAGAACAGTTATAATCCAGATGTGCTTCTGTGAATGCATTAAAATACAATAGGTTTGGTTGACAAATTCAATTAATTGACCTAATCTGAGGACTTATCCTGTTAATACTAATGTCTCAAAGATGTATGTCTCTATTTTGCTATTTTATGAGCGAGCTCAATAAAATAAATTCATCTCTGGCAGTGACTGTGTCCATAATTTGTGGCATATATACACTTCTGAATGATTTGTGGTATAGGCTTTTTCGGATTTAATATAGGTCAATGATTTATACTCTTGATTTGTAATTTAACTAATAAGTTTACTAGGTCCACCACCTTATACAATCCAGTTTGGATGTAAAGTCGTTATTTAACCGGGGTTAGATGAAAATAGAATATTTTAGTTTAAAGTTTACCGTAACTGAAGTTATCTGTGCTGGATAACTAAAACAATACCTCGTTACGTAGTCTTTGCCAACAAAGAAAGCTCTTGAGTTGAGCATCGGAAGAGTTGATTTTCCTCGCGTGTCTCGTCTCGCGGTGCAGGCAGCGTTTCATACCCATAATTCAGAATCAAAACACTTAAGTTGTAACGAACCGTCGAGGAACATCTCAAAATTTTTGGTAATATTTTTCCAAGCGATGTCAACGATAGTATTGCATTCGCATTTGTCGCACTCATTTCGTGTATTCGTTACACCTACACGTAATTTACTGACTTTATTAAGCACTCGTTTACCACAATTTCGTAATATACTCGTACTTTTCCCGTTCTTTAATCAGTTTCTTGTAAGCTTTCAGCAATTATATAAGACGATAATATTATTATTACCTCGTATTAGGTATCAGTGAAACCTCTTGATGCGTGCATCGTAATACATTGGCGTGCGGTCTAATCGTAAGTTAAGTTTGTCCTTGTCGGTCTTTCATTAGTAACTACTTCTCTTATCCCTCGTGAGGTTCAATTTTGGAAAGAAGAGTCACTGTTTAATTCTTCTACTATAACTAAGAGTTCCTAGCAGTTAAGTTAGCCAGATGGCCAACTTCGATTTCGAAGCTTTTATTTTAATAATAAATTTTACGTGCGAAAATAGTTTGTTTTATAAATGCCAGTCATTTCGTGAAAATCTCTGAAAATATAGATAAAGTTTGCAATTCAATCGGTGACTAGGTTGTAAAGATGCGTTATTTTTTTTCCTTGGAATACTATATATCTGCGCCGTGTCTGGGCAATATTTGAATTGTATCAATATTTTTCAAGATTTCGTTTTCTTTTTAAACGACTGGATAACAGTTTGATACGTATTCAGGTATTGTGTTGTATGTACATTTCGTGTAGTCATACAATCCATACAAGTTTTCACTTGGGTACAAATGTCGGTTAATTTCAAAGACTTGTCTCTATTGTAATCTTGAGCGTTAGAAAAAAGGAAATTTGGGAAATTTCAGCATTAAATCGGGTAATTTTTGTTGATGATTCCTTATAAACTGAATATTCTTGATACGCGCAAAAAGTTTCCGAAAATCTTCTCTATATTATGTAATCCTCTCTGTATCTCGTTGGGTTCATCAGTTGAGATATCGCGTCACCTCCTTTTTTATCCTACCTTCTTCGGAGAAGAGCATGTACTTATATCATAGACTACCATAGTTAGCAATATGAAGATTGTTTGGTGAAGATAGAACTCACCTAGTCCTATTCCGAACAGCGTGATAAATTCGGCGGCAGCACGGGGGTGGCCAGTTACTTTCCCTCTTCCATTTTTGTTTCCCTGGAAGATCTGACACTGGAAAAATCCCGCAGCGTAGGTGAAACCGAGGGTGCCCAAAGGCGTCAACTTGAATCGACCATGGGTCTATACAAAAGTTGAATACCGCCATTAAATATTCACATAAATTTCGAACAAGAGCAATTATCTCACGTATCAATGGAGGTGATTAAGCAGTTGTTTAAACTTTATTTTAAGGTTATCAAGCATCTCTCGCTTCTACATTACATGAAATAACATGCTGACCAATGATTGAACGTCATTAATAACAAACCTAATGCCTTTATGTTCATTATGCCTTAAGATGCCACACGGTGTGTGTCCGACGAAGTCCTTCATTTCGTAACTGATCGCATATGCTATATCGCATAGCTATGAATTATGTTGGTTTAGCTTCTTTAAATGAAAAGGAAAGATGACAATAGCCTGCTAACGGGAATGTTTGAGTGTCAGCATTGCCCCCGTGAAAAAATGGGGATTAAAATATATTAATTTGAGAAACTATTGGGGCAGTATTATCTTTATGACGTGAAAGCAACCAAGTATTCTAGAAACTTTGTTTATGTTTAAATTACTCTTGTCATGAAATGGCTAATCTAATACTGCTGCATGCCTTTTAAGTTTTATAGTCGATGATCATGAGAAATATTATGGTGTCTATCACTTCTTCTTCACCGGAAGTCATCTCCATCTATGTAGAGCCCCTATTAATGGCTAATCCCTGTTTATGGTGTGAAAGGAAGCTCGAATCGGTCATTTCCTTTCCCATTACTTGCTAAAGATTAACGTTTTCGTATCTTTTTGTTTTGTGATACCTATTTTGAGCCACTTGAAGTCTATAGATACTGCATCTAAGTAGCTGTTTATCCTGTTCTCTAATTTTATCGTGTCGTGAAGAAAAATTCTCAATCTCAACATTTGCGCCTTACTCGTAATTCCATTTTTCTTAAACGCTATATGTTTATACTATCGGCAAGAGAAGTCTATTGGGTTAACGGTCTGAAAATTTTACTTTTCAGTAGTTTTTCAGGGTTCTCACATTTTATGACAGAGTCATGTAGCTGGTCCATGTATTTATGTTGAGAGGGAGTGTTGTTGCAGAGGCCATGGACTGAAAGTAAGAAAAGAATGGGGCGTTTTGTATGTGATGGGTAGCACTGTTGAAATGAAGGTATTGTTGGTTGTTGGTCGGTTCAATGTGGGCTGAGGTGTTAAATTTATTGTTCTGGAGGAGAATGTCGATGTCTAGAAAAGTGATATTCGAGTCAGATATAGATGAAGTGAAAGATACCGAGAAAGAGTTAAGAGAGGAAATGAAGGATGATAAAGTTTCGCGTCCGAGGGATAAAAGGAGGAAAATGTCGTCAATGTAACGGGCCTAGAAGAGTGGTTTAAGGGTTTGTTGATGGAGAAAGGTGTGTTCAAGTTTCCCCATAAAAAGATTGGAGTGTGCAGGGAGCCATACGCGTGTCCATTGCAGTGCCTTTATTTTGTAAATAGATTTTGTCGTTAAATTTGAAAGCATTTTTTGTGAGGACGAGTTGAGTCAGTTCGATGAAGAAATCTGTGGACGGGGTGTGTGGTGTGGGTCGTAAGGAGAGGTAATATTTCAGGGCTTCTAAGCCTACTTTGTTGGAAATGGAAGTGTAGAGGGATGTAACGTCTATTGTAGCCATAAGAATGGCCGTGTTGTGAGAATTCGGTTTGAGTGTAAACCTTCCAGAAAGCGATACGAGTCTTTGATGTAAGAAAGGAGTGAAGTAACTGTGGGTAGAACGTTGGACTACTGACCGGAGGACCCGGGTTCAATTCCCAGGCAAGCCACTCTGGACATCTGCAGCTCCACCCAAGAAATGTGATTTTTCGGGTACCAGATTTTCCTGGGAAATCATAACCGGCAGAGGGAAAGGAACTGGCCCCCCTGCCCTGATGTGTGAATTGAGTCTGAAGTGGGTATACATATGCGCCAACATAAGATCCTTTTTTGAAAGCGTTCTGCGTGTGTGTATTTAGATACATGCGCACACACACGTATTTTAGGAAAAGGGATAGGAACACATGTAAAAGACAAACTGTGCGTGTCTATCCCTTTTCCTTATATCTGTACCCATGATATATATATATATATATATATATATATATATATATATATATATATATATATGGTTATATATATATATATATAACCATATATATATATAAATATATATATATAACCATAAACACAGTAATCAACCCGAAGGTCGGTTTAGTAGGTGTAATATCAGGGTAGGGGGGCCAGTTCCTTTCCCTGTGCCGGTTATGGCTTCCCAGAAAGATCTGGTACCCGAAAAATCAACTAGCTTGGGTGGAGCTGCAGGTGCCCAAAGTGTCTTGCCCGGGAATCGAACCCGGGACCCTCCGGTCAGTAGTCCAACGCTCTACCCACTAGACCACCGCGACCCGCATATATATACATGTATATACATATATATATACATATATATATACATATACATATATATATATATATACATACATACATATATATACATACATATATATATATACGTTATATATATATAAACACTCGGATAACAAATACTATATTCCACACACAGAAACATAAATGAAGGACACTTACAGTAGATATTGACGTTTCGACGGCACCGCCGTCGTCTGATGATTGATAGTTGTGTCCATCCAAAAACCTAACTTAACGGGTAGATTACCTAATATTATTATATATATATATATATATATATATATATATATATATATATATATATATGTACACGCACACAAAGATAGATGGGTATAGACTCCAGATTTAACTTCTATTAATAACCTTGCCGATTGGTCTTGAGTTCTCTCTTCTTCAATTCCCCAAAAGGTAGTTTGTTTTTATAGCTTAAGGATATGTTGACTCTATGCTTATTGTCAAGCAGGTCTTCGTGTATTTTCCGCGGGTTTCTTAGCCCATACGTGGTTGGGGGCAATTCCATTCTAATCTCGCAATTTTTAGACGCTTTCCTGGCAGTGGCGTTATTTATCGCATCCCCCGTCCTCCCCGGAATATTTCAGCGACTCCGCGAAAAGGGCTGTCATTAAGTATACTTTTCGTGCTCCCCTTAAGAGGAAGGCCTCGTCGAGAATTACGAAATGAGCCCCCCCCCTCGGGGAAACGTGCGCCCTATCTTTTTTATTTTCCTTTTTTTTCGCAATTTTTCCCCTCCGTGGTTTTTCTGGGGTTCGCGTGATAGCGTCGCTCGTCTTCTTCCTCCCCCTCCCCCAACACCCCCGCGCCCCCATTGTTGCCTCCCCTCCCCGCGCCCCTTTCTCTTCATAGAGCGAGGGCCCCGCCCTGCTCCTCGCCCCATCCCTTAATTTCCCGTTCCCTCTCACTTTCCCTCCCCCCAATTCCCTCCCTCCTTCGCTCACCCCTTCCGTGTGATGCAGACCTTTAGCCCGTGAATATTTTAAGGACTTGTCAACCATCCCGGCTTCTCAACGTTATATTTTTTTTCGCGCTCATTCTCTTTTATTACATTTCCCTTCCCCCTCCACCCCTCCCGCAATTCCATCTTTCCTTCCTGGCACTGTCATCCATGGGGAGGAGGGGTCGTTCGTTCTTTATTTTCCCTCGGGTCCGCCCGCTCGAGGAGGCCACCGCGGTTGCTCACTTCTTGATTTGTGATCAAGCTGGCCTTCCTACTTCGCGGCCTAAAAAAAATGCGAGGCCAGTCCGCTCAATCGACGCAGTTCCATTCGTCCCGGCATGATTCTCCGGGACTGGAATCCATCCTCGGATGTCACCCATTAATTGTGCGATGCAGTCGTGAGCGGTTAACAATCCGGTGACAGGTTTCCAGCTCTTCGCTTCATTCTACTCAAAGCCATCCTTTTCGCCTACGTATTCGAAACTCCATCTCTATCCCTATCCGCCTCCTCTCATTATCCGTTTCAAGTACACCTCACTTGTATTCCTTCGTGGTTGATCGCATAAGTTTTCCTTCGTTTGTTTTAGGAATGACGTATCGTACACTTTTTTTGTTCGATTCATGTTTAAATCGGGTTAAGAAAAGCTTGAAATAAATAGGAAAATCGTGTTTGGCGTCTGGTTTTACCGAAAGGCGAGGAAAGTTTGACGCCCTATCAGGCGTAAAGAAAGTGGTTATCGTAGCTATGAAAGTATTAATAAAGTCTAGTGACTTCATTTGTGGTCAATATATCCCCATACACTCGCACGTAAGGTGTATTAGCTGTAAGCCGTACAGGAAAACTGTCTTGACTTCGACAACCTTCTCAGATATATTTAGCAATGACTTTTCTCGGTAAATGTCGAACATTATAGTTATTGATTTTGGATAATACTGCATATGCTACAACAAATAACCTTTTGTCTAATGCTTAAATTTAAAATATTTTTCACGTCTTTCAAATTCTATCACTGTTTTAGTACTTAATGTGTTTTGATAGGATAATTGCAATTCTCACGGACGATGTTAATAACGTTAAGAGCGAACATGACGTGTTCTTCTGAGAACTGGTTATAAAAGGTCATTGGTCCCTATTTCCAAAATATGGCGCAATAAGGTGCATGGATGTATTTACGTTTGGGTTGTGCTTAAATATGTTGTAGGCGTATTGAATACGCCTACGGCATATTTATGGAAATACGTGTGTGCATATTGCATAAACAGACACAACAGTGTTTATTTTTGTTTCGATGACTATTGAATTGTTTAGTCACCTGAATATTAAATATATTGCCGCAATGGTGGATGGCGTAACTTGGTGGAACTTCTTTATGATGAGTAAGAAAGGAAACACTCTGCTATTTCACAAAATATATCTTAACTGTTACCGGTTTCGATACTTTTTCATAATCTGCCAGATAATGATACTCTTTATCGAAACCGGTCGCAGTAAAGCTATATTTTGTGGAATAGCAGTGTGTTTCCTTTCCTACGCATCATATTGATTGCCATTAGCGCTCTTTTTTTTTGGTAGGGTTGGATGGACACAAACTACCAAGCGGTACACCGACAATGTCCTTGCCTCTCCTAACAAAACACAGCTCAGCGTGCTGAACTACAATAAACCCCTTAATTCCGTATAATTCCTTTCACCATTCATTCTGTTCAACATCCATATCCTATTCCTTCCCTTTCCTCGCTTGCCTAATATTCTCCCATCTATTACGGTCTTCAACATCTCACTGCCGATGAATACGCCGTACATCCATTTTGCTGCCTCCTTAGAATATCTCCCAACTAGTCCCTCTCCTCGCCCACCGTCTCCAGTACTTCCTCATTTGTTTTCCTTACGATCCATTTCACCTTCTCCATTCTTCTCCACATCCAGATTTCAAAAGCCTCCAATCTACATCTATCCTCCTGCTTCAGCGACCAAGTTTCCGCACCGTACATAGCTACGCTCCATATCAAAGTTCATGCGTGTCTTTTCTTGACATCCCTACTCAACGTCCCCGTCATCAACTCCCTCCTTCTTGAGAAAGCCTCCTTCCCTGGCGCAATTCTTCCCCTTAAATCCCTACTACTTTGACCGTGTTGGTCCAAAACACTTCCGAGATACGTAAATTGTTCTACCTGCTCTATTTTTCCCCTCCTATTTTAATGTTTAGCTTAGCATTTTTCTTTCTGGAAAATCGCATAACCTTTTGTTTTATTAATATTGATTCTCATCTCATATCTATCACACTGAACCTCCAATTCACTCAGCAATGCTTGCAACCCCTTAGCCGACTGACAAACCAAAACCTGGTCATCAGCAAACGTAACTGATTTTACGGATTCCCCGCCATTAGTCTTCAATATCCCATTGAAAATCGAACTGCTCCCATACTTCCCGTCAAATTTGGATCCCAACAATCCCATCTCCTCCGCCACCATACGCGGTGCCCTTCTTCGTTTGTTTTTCTTTCTGTCCATCTCACCTTCTCCATCCTTCTCCACATCCACATTTCCAAAGCCTATAAACTACTCCTAACATCCTGCTTTAGTAACCATGTTTCCGCGACACATCTAACTTTTGACGAATCTTTTCTTATCATCCTTACTCAATGTTCCCGTCATAGATTCCCCCTTCCTTGTGAAAGATCGTTTACCTAACGCAATTCTTCTCTTTTATTTTCCTGTTACTTGGAATATTTGGTTAAAAATACTTCCGACATGGGTAACTGTTCCATGTGAACTAATTTATGAGCTTCAATTTTAATGTTTGAACTAGCTTTCCTCTTTCTCGAAAACCAAACAATTTTGGTTTCTTTAGATTTATTCTAATCCCATACGTATCGCACTAACTTTCGAATGCGCTCAGCAATGTTTGCAACCCCGTGGCCGACTGACAAACTAGAGCATGATCATCTGCAAACCTAACTGATGTTATGAATTCCCCACCGACTTTCATTCCTTTCTCCAGTTCTTCTCACGCCTTTTCAATCATGTCCTCTTCCCATTCGTTGAAAGGCACATGTGATAATGGTCTTCCTAGCATCGTCCATCCGGACTCTCCATCCCCCAATCGAAGCTGCGTAGATGGCGATCGGGATACGGTGGCTAACATACTGGCTTCCCACCGAGAGGGCACGGGTTCCAATCCTGGAGACGGCAAATATTTTTTAGTAGTAACCGATCCCTACTTGAGGTGCTCTGTGGAGGGCACTGAGTGAGTTCGACGTCTGTCGGATGGGACGTTAAGCTGCGGACCCCTTGGAGCTTGTCGTTAAGAGTAGGCTAGTACCGACGCCAGGTCTCTCTCTACCCTCCGACCTTCCCTGTCCATCCCTAATGGCGCAAATGACCTCAGATATCGGTCGCCTCCCCTAAAACTACTATCGTACGACTAATACCAACGCAGACTGAGACGTACAGGTTGCGGATAAGTCTCCTATGCCTCCAATCCACTCCTATATGCTGGAATGTGTTCAATAATTCCATTGGAGAGTATCTTTAAAACGCCCTTATGAGATCAACGAAAGAGGCAAGTACATCTTGATTGTATTCTATATTCCTCTCTCTTAATACCTTCATTACTGAAACAGCATCACACGTGCGTCTCCCCTTTCTGAACCTACATTATTCATTCCCTGCGTAATATTTTGCTATTTTCTTCATTCTGTTATTGATGATACTGAGAACAACTTTTTCTGTGAACAAAATCAAACTTTTTGTTCTATGGTCCTCAAAATATCTACCTTTTTCTTTTTTGAATGGAAACTAACGCTGATCTGACGAAATCTTCCGACCACATGCAGCCCTCAAAAGTGCTTCGAATGACTCCATAAAAAACTCTTTCTCCCACGTTTTCGTAAACCCTTAAGTAGTTCCGCGAGCATGCTGTCTACCCCCGCGACCTTATTGACTTTCAATTCCCTTAACGTCCGTTCACGTATTTTACTATCCAGCATGCCTCGATCTACGCTATCCTCGTATACATCGTCTATTCTACGTTTAAGTCTGCTGGTCTAATGTCTTTACCATGCAGTTCCTCTGTATATTCCTTCCATCTCTCTTGAATCGTCCCTGGCTGAGTGATTAATTTTTCTTATCTATCTTTAATTGTTTGAACGGATTTTCCCTGCGTACTTACTCAAAGCACTTCCCTCTTCCTGTATATTTCACCTTTCCTTTATAAGTTTTCCATAACCATCTCTCTGCATCGTCAACTATGTTTCTTTCGCTCTATTTTTTTCCCGCCTCTGTTTATTATTCAACTCTTTGAAAATCCTTCAACCGAAATCTGTCTTTACATTCAACCATTTCCTTATATCGTCTGTCTTTCTATTCATCTCGTCCGCAATCAATGGTTTTCTTGTCGTTTTCCTATTTACAGTTCCTGTAGTTTCGTTGTTGGCTTTCGATATCCTTTTTTTGATATGTTCCCTATTTTCATATGTTGTACCCTACTCCCAGTATTCCCTCAAAATTTTCTTTAAAACCTCCTGATACACTGTTCATCTCTATATCTACACAGTACCCCCGTAAGACGCCGCAAGGACGTGTGGTGGTGTGTTAGGTCACAATCCGTAAACTGGAATGAAACCACATGCAAAAACAATTTATGTTATCTCTACACAAATATTAGTTTTTTTATGCACTCAGCAAACCTGAATCACACGAAAGAAAGAACGTACATGCTTTCATGCAACAATATTTAATAACAGGATACGTGCATATAAGAGACTGTTTTAGCCGTTACTTTGTGGAATTTTTTCATCGTAAAGAAAGAAAGAAAACACATGAAGATGCCACGCAGTGGTGAAACTGGCATGCATGGTCTTCTAATAAAAGTGTAAATGTGGAATTGCCGTGTTTTCTTTCTTTCTTTACGAGGATACGTGCATTAAAATCATGCTGTGGAACTTTTAAAAATATGGGTCTATTAAATAAAAGGAATAACATGTGGGAAGAAATATGCCAGTTATCAACAAATATATACACTAGCAATCCTAATTATCTATTACTCGATTGCTGTCAGGTCTATTATGATCTCTAACGGTTCAAAGAAAAAACAACATTTTAAATTTATCCGTTTTACGTTAAATCTCCCTTATTTTATGTTGGTGATCTGTTTGCTTCCAATTTCCATTTTCTTAACCGTCTTCCTTCTATTATATCTTTTTGATTCGAATGATACACTTCATTATTACCAAAATGTGATCAGAGTCCGCACCCTCTAATTGGAAGCTGTGTGGATTGTCACGCTGTTCCTAAATCTGTGTCGTACCATAATGTAATCTTACGGACATCTTCCTGAATCTTTGGGCATTTTGCATGCATACCTATGCCTTTTGTGATGTCTAAACCAAATGTTCGTTATGATTACCCCCCCGTCTCGTGCAGAGCTCATTTTCAGGAATCATTTTCAGAATGGTTGCTATAATTATGGCATACGATAAATAATTGAGGTGATTTCCCGTTGCCTTCCTCAATAATGTTTTTACCGTGACACCATCACACAATGACCGCCCCACTGGGGTCATTTTATACCTTTGCAGCCGCCTCGCAGAGAAACAGACGCTGCGCTATCTTTCGTCCTGCTCCTATTCTTCGACCTATCTTGTATTGGTTACCTGAAACACATCAATGCTTCCGCAGGCAAGTTTCAGGGGCCATCAGAACGCACTATCCCTTCTACCACGTCAGCTTTGTAGTCCATGGAGAGGCTCTTTTTATGAGAGCAACTTATTTCCCATTTCGTATGGTTCGTTATTATTATTTTGTTATTATTATACTGGTATTTTACTTTTACTCCGTTTATTGTCACCCGTGCGACGGTTCAGATGCTATTCAAATTATTTTTCTTCAGATTTGTTGCAAGTCATTAGACTATAAAATGAATGTTCATCTTGCAAATTTTTAACGTTAGTTTGTTTCAATGGCTTTGCAAATTATTTTATTGGATTGTGAAGTACCTTATTTTACGAAATTATACCGCTGGAATGAAATTATATTAATATTATATATCACTTAATTTGTTTTATATTTTTAATTCAACCAATTCAACGCTTTGTCCGTTTCTTTTTTTGTTTTCTAGTTTAATAGTTCTGTGGCATATTTTCGAAGGAAGGGTAATCGCTGCCTTCATCCCTTCTTGAATCCGTCCATTCATTAGGCAATTGTGCATCTTGCTGTGTGCACTGAAATGGTCCCTTCTTCCGGCGGTCTTCGACAGGCTTCGATGCCTCCATTTTTAGCGTTTCTTTCCGTACATTTACTCTTCCTCACTCTTCTTAGCTCATGTCCTTAGCTTTCAGTCTGTTCTCTTCTCCTGTTGTTCATTTCCTTGATCCGTTACCATGCGAAATTGTGGTTCATTTCAGGAAAGGTGTAGTTTTTCTCCTCTAGATTTGTAGTATTTGCTCCGAGTACATCTCTTACTTTGATTTCAGGTTTTACGTTTGACCCTGGTTTTCCTAGGTTTATTATATATCGTTTAATGAGGGGATTTTAGACTTTCCCATCATTTATGTGATTAATTAAACTCCTAAAGAGTAATTTTTCGTTCGAGGAAATATATATTTTATGCTCCGAACGTAGCGTAACTCTTTATGCCTATATTTGCCACAATACCACAAAAAAAATACGAGAAAAATTGAAGTGAACCGCTATGTACTGATTTATTGTTGTGTTTTCGCGTTGTTGCTTTCATCTGTAGTGAATGTAACTCGCGCATTGGAAGTCCTCTACCCAAATAGGTTTCGGTATACGTATTCGCAACACTGAGAAACGTACTCCTGGAGATTTTACGGACGAGTCATAACCGCAAAATTGGAGTTTCGTGAGGAAATTAAGTGAGCCCAAAACTTCTGTTGGATTATTTATACTTTTTTTCTGAAATTCACCAATCGAAATTTAAACTTTTACTGATTTATGCCAAATTAAGACGTGTTTTGAGCACAGTTCTTGCTTTCCGTAAAATTATTCAACATTTTTCCCCCATAAGAGATCTACCGAAGCAGTATACTCGTATTTTGTGAGACCGTCGTGCTAACTTTACCAAAGTCATGTCACGGAGATATCTCAGAGTTTGTTGGGAAAGCCCAAACTTAAACGAAAAACAACTTGAACGATTAGTTATCGCGGTTTGTTTATAAGAACTCGGGAGTACACTAAAAAAGCTTTTTGAGCGTTAGATGCGTCCATTATTGTCAACAAACGATCGTGACTTTTCCACCTCGTTTTGGTTCGAGTTGAAGGCAAGAAATTAATCGAGACGGGGAAGGGACGAAAGAGTTGCCCGGCGAAATTAGAGCTCGGCGCCGGACGCATATGCTTTGCATTCATGCGCCCACCCACCCCCCTCTCAATCCCATCCCTCCATTCCATCAATTCACGTCCACCCGTCGCTAAATATAGGCGTCGCAGTCGTTCACCGCAAGTCGCGTCGGCGGCCCGTATTTAAAATGGCTGCTGAAGTCAATTAATGTTTTCCCGCGCTTAATTGGTTCGTTACGCCCATTCCGCGCTGGGGCGAAAGCAACCTCCTTCCCTCTCAAACTCTCCTCCCATCCGCGTCTTCCTTCCATCGCTCGCACGCCGTGTAATCTGAATTACAGCCGGGGCAATGTCGCGGACATAACTCTCGATTATTTTTCTCTCTCTCTCGAGATATCTCTCTCCTCCCCCTCGTCTTTGCCATTCCGTCCGGATATCGTCGCGGCGAACACCGTCTTCAGCCGAAAAAAAATAGAATGGCGAGAGGGAGGAAGGCGGTGGGCGGGAATTTGAACGGGAGAGGCATTATCCCGACTTTCGAAGATGGATAAGTTGGGAGTCGTTTTCCTCCCGGGAATGAATCCCTTTATGCCCCGGCCGTACCAAATCGTCCCATAGCACACGATCAGATTGCCTCGCTCGAGAGGGGCGCTCTTTCTCTCTCTCTCTCTCGCTCTCCTCTTCTCATTTGCTTTCGGTAGCGGGGGAGGAGGCGTGGGTGGGAACCGTCTCGCTGCGAGATTGAAGGTTAAAACGGGGGCGATCTGGGAGTTTGGGAGGTGGAGGGCGTAGTCTGAATAATAAAAGGGGAGGGGTTTCGAAATTTTTGGGTGTACACCCTTTATCCCCTCTTCCCTTCTCTCTCTCCCCCCCCCTTTTATCTTTACGAAGGAGGTTCCGGGACGGAGGAGGCGGGCTGGGAGGGGGGGCGTGTGTGTATCGCGGTGTGACGTGGGGACAGGAACAGCCAGCACCGTGACGTCACTTCCACCCTCTCTTCCTTCCCTCCCTCCCTGTTCTTCCTCCGGGAAATAATAAAAATTTAAAGTAGAGGGGGAGAGAGAGGTTTGGGAGGTGGGGTGGTGGTGAAGAGGGCAGATAACTCGTTAAGAATAGGCAGGGATGAAGCTTTTTCGCGGTGATACGACTCACGGAATAGATGGGTCGGCGGGAGTGGGGTGGGGGAGAGTTTTAGAAGACGTGGAAGAGTACGGACAAGAGATATGTCATTGCGTGGGTGAGGTTCGCGAGGTCACTTTCGCTTGATAGCGAAGGACACCTGCCTCTCCTCCCTCTCCGCTTTGAATCTTTATTATTATTGTTTTGCTCCTTCGGCTTTCTCGACGTCCTCTCCCCCCACCCCCTGCCTTCTCTCAACCCTAACTCTCCCCTCGGCTCCTCGGTCCCGTCGCCATCACCGGCAATCTCTTGTCACTGCTATTTAGACATTAACTTTAGTGGTTTTTACGGGCACCGGGGGAAGGGGAGGGTTGTCTGGTTGTCAAGTCCCTTAATTTGGTTTGCCATTGAGGTGATGGGGGGGAAATTGGATGTGTAAACCAATTTTTGGGATTCTCAACCCTCCCCCCTCCCAACTCACCTCCTTCAAGTTAACCTACCGTCCCCCCCCCCTCCCCCGCGCACCTCTCAACCGTCGGGTTTCCTCTGCGGACGTCCTCGGGACCGCCTTCGTTTCATTCGCCTCCTCCCGCATGTCCCTCCCTGCTCTTTTTGCTATCGGCCCGTGCATTCTCTCTCTCTCGTTCTCTTTCCGTCTCGGCTTTTAATGTGTTTTCGTCCGATTGCTTCTTCCATCCCTCCCCGCCCCTCCGGGGCCCTTCACCACTCGCCTTTTCCCATTCAACCTCCCACCCTCCTCTCTTCCCACGATTCCTGCTTTCGCTTCTCATTTTTCAGCGTGCCTCTTGTTTCCGTTTCTTCGCTCTCCACCCTACCTCCCTCCCCTCCCCCCTCATCCGTGCTCCCCCTCAGTCGCGGACGTTTAATTACCGGCTGTTTACTCGAGCCACGGGTCTTTCTCCGTTCCGGAGTAAAGAGGGCAGACGGACACAGAAGTTCATTCCCTTTTGGAATTAATGATATTGACTCGGCGAACATTACAGACTTGACGGTTAACGTGTGGCGTCCAATCCTCCGAGGTTGAGGCTTGTCGTTAGTCCGCCTCTTCTCTCGTCTATTTATTTATTTACTTATTTCTCTCTCTCTCTCTCTCTCACTCTCCCTCCTACCCTCTTTCCTCATCCCCTCCCTACCGCGTCATTTGGGAAACCAATTCCCTGGTGTGCCCGTGTGTGTTTGTATTTGTGAATGGTATTACTTAGCATCTTTTTATTTCCTTTTTGCGGGAGGAAGAGAAGAAAGGGAGGGGAAGCCACGGTTTTTCAAAAAAATACCTTTCCCTGAAGATTCGAACTTTCTATTATATGCCCATACGTTCCCGATTTTAAAATCTATTCATGAGAGCTTTAGGCGTCAATTCTTTGGTGCTTTCCACCGGGAAACGAATACCGACACGCGTTCAGGTGGATTGGAATGGACGGTTGGGATAAATGGATGCTGGGTGCTTGGGAATGTTTTCGTTAATTTTTGTCCGAGAATGGTGATTTCGCCTGATTTTCGGGTATGATTAAACATATGAACGGTTCGGCGTTCGTGTTGGAGCGTGATCCGGAGGTTTCTTCTCTTAAGAGTTTTCAGGTTTGGAAAAGTATTTGCACTTTCAGTAAAAAAAATTTTCTTTTCACGATTTAATTTTCATATCGGAAAAGAAATACTTAGTTATTCCGCATATATTTCATTAAACACGACCTAGGTTTCGACTTACGAAGTCATCATCACCTGATTATGGTGATGATCGGGAAATAGTTTTATTTATCAAATTTCACTCCGACAAAATGATACTTTTTTCAGTCTACCGTGTGGGTTGTTATATGCTTGAGGAATTCAAGTATTTCAACTCATCTTTCCAACAACTCTGTACATTGAAGTAAATACCATGATACTCCAAAAATTGATACTCTGCATTAATTTAAATTCAAAATAATTACACACATGTTAAATGCATTGCTTGAGTATTACGATGGTGGTAATTGCCCTTACTAATTTGCATGAGTCTTCTGATGCACGACATGAAAGTGATATATATTTACACATTTTCACAATTAAGTTGAATGTATATTGATTTTCTTAAGTTTTCTGTTCGTTGTTGATCATATCTTGGATTATTTATGATCGAGATTTTTGGCCATGTGAAAAATATTTGCGCTTCATGAAGTAAGCGGATTTACCAAGAAATATAACTGCTATGATAAAATCCTGGAGTGCGAATGGGGATAGTAAAATGTATGCAAGAATTTTTTAACCCTTCCTCTAATGCGATTGATGCGAATAATAATGGACCCGTACGCGGTAGTTGAGTTAGTTGCAGATTAATTTATGTGTTTCTGATAGCCCTTGAGGCACATCATTTATAGATGTGAAATGAAACTGAAATGACTTATCGTATCCAGGTTGTCCCTACAGGGTTCTTCTTTTAATATGACTGTTTTCGAATTCGACGTCAGTGAAAGTGACAGTGAAACATTTCGTTCTTAAAAAAAATGTTCCGAATGACGTCAAGTGTTATTCTGATTGCTTTAGATCTTGAAAGATTATTGTCACAAGTTTTATTAGCATCCTGTCATAAAAAAAAAGAAACAAATGTTCATAGGACTTCGGGGTCAGATTTCACTAGTGAGCTTAATATGAATCACGCACAGACACCGGTTTCATTGATCTGTAGAAAAATACCTCTGATTTGAATTTTTTAATGATCAGTTTTTATCTTGAATGTTAATATCGATTCAACCGTGTACCGAATGCTATTGGTGCAGGCCGAAAGAGATGGATCGTGGTGAATAAGATTTTGACAGTAATGCAAAAAAAAACAATAAATATTCATGGACTCCTTTGGTTTAATAAACTTCTGTGGTGAGGTGTGTACTTATTCAGCAATAGTTCCCGAAAGTGATAAATTTAGGAGATATTTTTAACAAAAAAAGTAGTTAGACCTATTCTAACTTGCAAGTCCAGCACGCATTCTGCTGATAAGTGGTCCTTTTTACGAAATAACCACCGACTTCAGTACTTTTTGTTCGGTGAGCATGAAATCTTTCTGAGTTTCTGGTGATTACTGTAGCCAATCAAGTCACAGACTAAGATCCGTTCTTCACGCCTTAAGTCACCATGTTTGCATTTTTTTCCTCGATCCGTGCGTAACGTATGTATGTGTGTCTCGTATGTAACGTATCTGCGAAAGAAGGAAAATTGCCAATGGGTTTCCTTCTTATGAAGGTTCATGTTTTCTCCAATCCATATAATTTCTTTCATGTTGATTCTTTGGTATCCATGTTTCTTCTCCCTTAAAAAATACTGACTTCGTGATTAGATGTTCGAGGTCTTAGTCGGTAAGCACCATACGGGGCCTGCGATATTTTATTTTGGCGACAATCGCTATTTCAGGTATGTATTCTACCCAGATAGCAATGTTTTCACATTCTATGGGATGCTGTTTCAGCTTCATTGGTCGTAGTTCTCTGTAGACGAAAAGAAAAATAACATCGTTGTTTAATGGTTCTCTCTGAGCATACTCCGCCGATAAAACTAAAATTTATTCATGTGTTCCACTTATCATGTTATATCATATCATTGCGTGATACATTGCCATTGTTATTTTTTGATTCATTGTTCTTTATGTATTTTTAGTTTATCATAGTTCCTTTCGTAAAGAAGAACTACGAAGGTTGTCGCCCAAAACGGTGTAATTAAAAATTTTCACATCCCTACCCCCGCGTGTGTTCTCCTACAGAGGGTTATTTCATCAAAGATATGTCTGTGCGTTTCACTCGCAAATTTTCTCCTATATCGAGTTTGTGCTAGTCTGCCAACATTTTGCAATGTCGTATTTTTTGCTTATATTCATTATAAGATAATGAAGATTGGAATATTTAATTCGTGTATTAAGTTGGGCAAGAGTTAAGTGTCAAGTGTTTCCCCAGGAAAGAAGATGTATTACAAGTTAATTAAGGATGGGATATTTAACATTGTGCATTAAGTTTGGCAAGTGGTTACGGCTCGGAATCTCCCCAAATTAAAAAAAAATATTTGTCGCCATTTTTATTATATTTTACATTATGCCCGTCCGCCCAGTCGTCGCGGCCGTCTGCATCAAAATTGATCCTCTCTTCATTTCATATTCATGCCGCTCACATTTGCACGTGATTGCGTCCGAAGTGCTGTTGAATTGCCGAGAGTATTGCGCTTCCGACTTTGAACCGCCCGTCATCGGCGACGGCGGTAACCGCCACCACGCTTTTCCGCACCGCCCCCTTCCCCTCCCCCCCCCGCTCGTTCTCGACAGTCACGTGAGCGGAGAAATGCAAATGCTACACGAGCCCCCACAAAACGAATTGTCATGTTAGGCAGACGAGCTGGGAAAATGAGCGCGATACGGGAAAGAGGGGTTAGGAGACGTGGGAACCTTGTAAAAGGGTTGGGAACCTTGTGAAAGGGTTGGGAACACCGGTTGGTGTTTCGAGAGGGTTGAGGTAAAGGTAGTGTGAGCGGCCAGGGTCCTAAAGTAGGGTTTAACGAAGTTTTCATCGCACAGGCTTTATTCGTGACGTTATTTATAGACATGCTACGGTGGTAATTATTCCACATTTTTTATTGCGGAATAATTATTATTATATAACGGAAATCTGCCCGTGAAGTTAGTTTTATGGTGGCTCCAGTACATTAAACTTCCACCTGGCACGAGAGTAAAAATGCTGCCAAAACCTGGATTCCAATAAGTCCTTCCTCATGTTCATATACTACCTCTTTCTCTTCATTCCGTCCGACGTGTCTATCCTTGTACTACTTCTTACCTCGTTTACCCAACATTCATGTCTTTTGCGAAATTCCTTAACGATATCGAGTGAAATAGCTATAATTCCTAGCTCAAGTAGTTTTGTGCCTATTATTATTATTGCTATTCTACCGGTTAAGGTAGGTTTGGATGACCACAGCCCAATGTATGGCACAATGATATATTTGCCGGCCTTCCTAACAAAACACAACCTGACAACCGACACTACAATAAACCCCTCTTCAATGCCGCGGCTACCTTTTTCCCTTCATTCTGTCCAACATGCCCATTCTTTTTCTACCCTTCCCTCGTTTTACTCGCGTTCTCGCCTCTATTACAGTCTTCAACATCCCATTACCAATCAAAATGCTCTGAATCCATCTTCCCTACCTCCTCCTGGATTTCTCCCAACAATCCTTTTTCCTCCGCAAACTTGCCTAGAACTTCCTCGTTTGTTTTCCTTTCTGTATACTTCACCTTTTCCATAATTTTCATTATCCACATTTCAAAAGCTTTCAATTTTCTGGTATCAGTGATCATGTTTCCGCACCGTACCAAAGAAGTTTCGTCGGATATTTTCTGTCCCTATGATTAATTCCCTCCTCTTTATGAAAGTGTCTTTGCCTGGCGAATTCCCTTCTTCTTATGCCCCTACGACTTGAACCAATTTGATCCAAAACACTTCCGAGATAGGTAAACTGGTACCCTTGCTCTAGTTTATGGAATCGTATTTTATCATTTAACTTAGCTTTTCTTTTTCCCGGAAACTGCATAGCATTTGCTTTGTTTCCATTTATTCTTATCCCATACCTATTGAACTGACTTTCCAATTCACCCAGAACAGCTTACAATCCTTTGGCTGACTTAAACACTAAAGCCTGATTATCCGCAAACAAAAAATTAATTTTATGAATTTTCCAACTATTTTCTCATGCCCTCAGTTATTCCAATCTATAATAATGCATCTTAATATCATTTTAACCTGAAGTAAAATTGTTCTGTGTTCGTTGTATTGAGCCTGGGTATCTTAGAATTTTCTTACTACATTCCATATAAAGACTGTTTCCTTTGGTTCCAACGCCTCGTAGTAAGAGTGAATTTTCAATGTTTTTTTTTGCTTTCATTAGAGGATAAGGTGTTTAGCAAGTAACTCTAATCATTAAAACCGTTTTGGAAACCAACATTTACCTGTGGCCATTTGATCACGAATATAATAAATCTGTCTCTTCAGGCGCGTTCAGGTTCGTAGTTACGATTGTAGCCTGACGTACAAGTTCGTATATTTCTTATCCTTGTTAATAATCTGAGGAAACCACTGTAATTTCTGTGTTCGATACACTGTTATTTTGTCCATCTTATCAGCTCTTTCCTATCACGTCGTATTTCTTATGCGCATTTTTCGTTAATTTCTTTGCAGCAACATATTTTGTGAAGTTGTAAATACGAAGATGGTTGATTTTCGGTACACCAGATACATTCTTTCCGCTAATTACGTATTCATCATCCCCGCAGTTTTAATTTTTCACCCGTTTTTCGAATGTCGATAATGCAGACATGCCAACTCTCCCGATTTAAGCGGGAGACTCCCGATTTTTCCTTCTTACGTTCTTGATGAACTGTTCAAATTGTGTACTTAGCTTAACATGTTAATAAAGTGTGACATTCGTTAAAAATTGGCAAAGTGTCATAAAGGGATTAAGGTGCCATGCAAATATTGTGGTAATTAAAAGTGATTACTTCGTGATACACTTCTAAAAATCTCCCGATTTTTCATTTTTGAAAGTTGGCATGTCCTCCCGATTTTTCATTTTTGAAAGTTGGCATGTCTGATAATGCTACCGAAGGCCAACCGTCTTTGTCAATCAATGCTCTGAAAACTTGGACGTGCCAAATTTTTAATTTAAGGATACTTGATTCCTCTTTTTTTCAGTTGATTGTATTGTGTACCGAAATTGTCCATGCGTAGCTTTTAATAACCAATATTTTGTATTCTCGCGTTGACTTTTCTTTTTTTCTCGATGGAAATATTTTACGGTGGTTTTTAGGGGTCCCTTGCCATGGTGATAGTGTTAATTTTTTGGCAGTGAGTCATTTTTTTCAAAGGTGCTTTTATAATATTCTCTGCAACCTCGCCATCGCTTGAAAAAATTGCCAAACATGCCGATTCACTGCGTCAATTCTACGTGGTTTTATTAGCAAAACAGTGGAATCGTCCCGATGGTGGTTCTCACTTTAAGTTGATTTTTAATGCACCATAATCTATGGATACCTTTATTGAAGCTCTGAAATACCTCCGAAAATTGTTGTGGGCAGGTTAGATTGTTATTATCTGATATTTAATTTTTATTCTTTTCATCTACTCTGTGTTTGGAATCCTCTCTGTACTTGGTATCGGCGGACATCGGTTATTATTGTAGAGAGCGTCAGCACGGTAGAGTAATTGCTTTGAACGTGTAGGAAGAGGAATCGCTCGAATTCTCTTGCTGAATCAATGGCAATTTGAATGCTTTCATTTATGCTCAGCATATGCTTCGCCGCTGGAATACTTAAGGATAAAATGGCAGTTGTAAAGTTACCGTAGTATTTTACATAGGCACGAATATGGACCCTGTGTAGTTTCGCCATTTATTTTTTTTTGTGTACGGCGTATTGTTCTTCTGCCCCAGCAATTTATTCTAAGCTTCGCTGGTAGTCGGCGAGATTCAAGATACCTAGAAAACACATTTCCATCGTGAAGTACATGGATCCCCACTCACCCGCCAGTCGATTTTCGTCGGTTAATCCGCGTGGCCTGAACTGCTAATGCAACCTGATAAAAAACATGCTCCAAAAAATAATTCTCACGACCCGAAGGGAAGGAAACGCTGTCCACTATCGGGGCACACGTGCTCTGGTGGTGTCACGTCCCCCTCCGCCCAAGAACCTCTTCCCCGCGGCCTTCCACTTTCTTCCCCACTTCTGGCCCCTCGCCGGGTCCTTTTGTTCCATCGTCTTTCCCCACCTCCCCTCAGAACCCTAATGGAGAAGCGATGTGCCACCTTCTGTCCATTGGGAGTGATGCTTCCGTTGGCGCATCCGGAGCCACCTATCTATGACAATTAGTGGGGTCAAGGAAGTGCGAAGAAGATTAGGGAGTGGGGAGGAAGGAGTAGTGGAGAGAGGCGAGGAAGTGGAGTGTGTTTGGACACCTGAGGCACTCATCGGGACCCGAGGCAAAGGGTGTCAGGGTTTCGAGGACCCTTGCTCACCTTGCAAGCCTGGAGTAATTGGGTTGGATTTGAAATCTCCTCTGGCACCGCTTCCGAACTCAATTCCAGCACATGAATCCCCTACTGCACTTCCAAGCGCAGTGCAATGCCTCAGTGGTTAGTATGCAGCCTGAAGAATGAGTATTCCCTAGGTATATCTAGTGAGGTATCGAAGACACATGACGTCTTAATGTAGTCGTCGTCAATGATCATGTCTTAGAGTTGGTTTGGCGTAGTTGCTCTCCTCTTCCCCGTATTTTTATTTGCCGTGATTTGTTTGCTATGGTCCTCGTTGTTCTTCCCTTCCATTTATCGTACCAAAGCTGTCAACGGTCATGCTAGAGGAATGCTTGGAAACATTATCAGATTTCATTCTTTTCTGACGAATTCCGCCTGTAAAGTATTTGCAGAATATTCTTCAGGAGTAAAATTCTCACCCGATGTAAATCCCAAGGGCATTTCATTAGTAGAGGGCGTAGCAGTTAAGAGTTTTTATCTTAAGAAATGGTGCACTTCAGGTGCTTACTTGGGTAGGAATACATTTTTTATGCCTTTTTTAGTCCATAATTTGCATGTCTCTTCCGTCCATCCGGGGATTCCAGGTTTACCATGTCCTATAGATTGGAATGAATCTATAAACTTTCATAGACACGCCGTGCCGGCGATCAAGATCTATCCATTCCTCCAAGTAGTTGAGTAAGCTTTATTTCCGTCAGATTTGTATCAAAATGTTTGTCGTTCTGGTTTTCTTGTCATGTTGGAGGTAGACATTAGAATTATTATGGCATGGTAATTCGTAAGTTGAGACGACTCGCTCACCTACCCCTTATGCTGGCAAAAGAAGATACTTTACTTTTGCACATAGAGTATTTATTACGACCTAGGTTTCGCTACAGCGTAACACCTTCAGTGTCTTCTTTCATCATGAAGATTATCCACCATGTTACGCCTGAAAGTGTGTTATTTACCTTATGCTGGTCTTGAAATGTATCCCATCCGCGATGTTTTAGGCGATGTTCAGGAACCCATTCCCCGTCGCACCCATCCCCGTCTTCAGTAGGGCATCACGTGTTCACCTCATCCTTTCCCGCATAGAGTTTTCATCCCTGGTTTCAATCCGCCATAGCTTTTTCCAGCATTAATATCTTTATTTTTCGCTCCAAATTTTCATCTCGAGAACAAACTTCACCGCCGTGGGTAATTATCTTTGCTGTGAATGCCCTACGATACATAACATCTTGCTCAATCATGAGTAAAAATATCAATGGAGGGCGGAGAAGTTCAGGTTTGGAGGAGAAGATAGTAAAGAATAAGAAAGCTTTTAGTGACCGATCATCACATATAAATTGAATTAAAATGAAATATGAAGTACAAGAAAAATTGTAAAACTAGGAATCTTTTGTGGGTGCAAATTTAAAAAAAAATAGTGATAATCTTTCTGTTTTTTTTTTGTAATAAGAGGAGTTTTTGTTTTGAGCTTTAACGATTTAAAATATGTGAAATGAAACTCAATGAATTATATATCAGGTGATTGGGAATGGCATTTTGTTTGCGTATCTGGATTTGAAAGAGGGAGGATAAAATTTGGGGAAACCGGCGCTTTCGATGCGGATTATTATCAGATGAATGAAAATGACATTGTGTTAACGCAGCGGGCATTGAAATATTGAAAATATTTTTCGAAATCCGACTCTTAAAATTAAAGTGATCGTGAAAAGTCATTCAGAACTTTACTAATTTAGACATCATGAAGACTTCGCTCTTCGGTGGTCTCGTAGTGAAAGGAGACGCGGACCAGGCTCGGCATATTTTAATGTGATAGCTTAAGTGGTTAAAGCACTCGGCCGGATATCGAGGGATCCGGGTTCGAATCCCGGTCAAGGCGAATGATTTTTACTCTCTGAAATGGTTGCATTATATTGCACACATAGCGGGTGACTCCGTTAAAGTTACTGTTACAGTTTCTTGAAATATTTTAATGTGTTCGTATTTTCATCTTTAAAGAGAACCGATTGATAGGATGAGGAATTCTTAGTTATTTTTCATTGGTTCTCGCATTGTTGGCTATTTTAAGTCTGTGGCAAAAAGTACGCGTATTAAAAAACTTTAGGCCAAACTTCCTTACCATTCTTATTTCCTTTGAACCTGATTTGTTTCGCAATAGCGCCATTATTATATACTAGTTATACCATCATATGAAATTAATAATTACTCATTATAAAGGAAAATTTTACAGCTGATAAAATTCTTTTCCAAGTATACTAGTACTACAGTGATATCTCCTTCTGCTTAGATTTACGCCTTTACAGCAACGCGTAAATCTATGCAGCGCAATCTCCCTCCCCTATAAACATTTTGATGTCCCGGTAATATCTAAAATGGCTTGATTTATTTCTGTTAATCGTTTGATTTTCCGATACCCTAGTTTTTCATTCTATTAACTTCCAAGTTCCTTACTTCCATCAAGATTTAGTTGTCTCAGCATACTGTAAAATTCCTGGAAATTTTTTCCCAGGGAATATTCCACCATATCACGCCTGAAACGTATCTTTTTAAGGGAATAATATGATTTTTACCGGTGAATTTTAGGCGTCCATGATATTTTTGCAATAATTTTTTTCCCAAACCTCACGCAACACTTACTGCAAAAAATATTAAAATATATACACTCTGAGCGACTGTGGATAAATGTAGCTGGATTGTTGCTGTAAATGCAATTAGTGTTAGTACGTACTGTACTGGAATAGAATTGACATTGAAACTGGCTAACTGAAGCTGAATCGGCCAGTAAGCTTTACACTACTGTTAATTCCCACAATTTGCAATAGAACGTCCATCCACATTAAACGTAGGTATTCAATACGTAAATAATAATCTTTGAGGAATTAGAAAATTTTATGTGTGTTGTAATCGATCCTAGCGCAATAAAATTTGGTGTAATATACAAAGCTTTTCTAACTCCTCAATATGCGATTACTCGAAGTTGAGACTGAAGCCGTTGAATCGATAACGGAGGAGTTAAATGAAAATATTTAGTATTCCTCTTTTATAATTTTTCAGACTTTGGTCAGGAACATTTAGTGTCTCGCACAATTGAAGAATGTTTCCCTATTAAGTTATTCTCTGTTTCGTGACTATATGCCTCTTCCACATTAGGTTTGCTTCAGTGTATGCATATCTGCATTTAAGGCACGCGATGCAGTTTCAGAAGGCTAGTAAGAGGCAGAAGTTTGAATGGAATAATAAATTGCCAAGGATAGTCCAATTATGGGTTTCGCAATGAATTATGTAATGAAAAGTCGAATTATGGAATGCAGATCAAACGAGTTTCATTCGTAGGCTGGGAGTTTCTTCGGGATTTTGTTCATGAGTTTGGTAATCGAAAATTTGGCGTAAATATTTGAGGATACATCAGTCATGTTTTTACTTGCTCATTCAGGAAGTTGACTGTACCTTTTTTATCATACGTATTGCTTCTTTTAACCGACCGGCCTTTCGTTGACCTGTCAAATTCAAACCTGAAAATACGAATTTGGAAATTTAAATTTCTGTTGGGGAAGAGAAGAAAATTAATGTGGGCACTCCATTGCAAGGGAGAAAAAACTCTTTTGTATATGTTTAAGGTCCACTCCATGCACCTTATAAATATATCTTCCCCTGGAAGCGTTTTGAAAAGTTTGAAAAAATATTTTAATTTGGAAACTTGATTGCAAGTTCATGCGCTAACAAATTTCTGTTATCGAACACACCTACGAGTTATACACAGGTACATGAATTGCGCATGGAACGTGTGAAAACTTGTGGAAAATGCAATTTTTTCATGGATACGCTCATGCAGTTGCCCACGTAACATGCACGCCATCATTATGAAGTGTGCCTTTCGGACATCGGTCATGTAACTTCTACCGACCTTTGGTGGAAGCGGTAGATTTCCGGATCTCCTAATCCAGAAGTCGTGGGTTCAATTTTCATTTAGGACTTGGGAATTAGTGATTGTCCTCTTCTTTTTTTGTTTAAAAATCCGATACAAAGACAAAATTGGTCGCTTTTGTATGATCGTATCCATTATGCACTATGATTCCGCCAGAAAACCGAAACGGTATTTTTCTCAGGAGTTTCAACCGAAATAACATAGACCGAGGGAAGGATTCCGGATCATTTTAGGATCAAACGAACAAATTTCCAGATTTACAGATTTGTGGATAGAGATCAGGTGTTTAACTTTTGTCTCTTGGTCACAATACGTGTCATTCCTTCCTTCCGCAACCCAAGGCGGACATAATGAAAGGCATTTAACCATCGTCCTCAAGCTCGTTACGTTTTCTCCAATCGCTTTCGTTCCCGCGATCCACGAGCGGAGCAGGGCCGGAGAGAGCTCGATGCCGTCGCACATAACCGTGGAATGCGCCTGTTATAACGTAGCAATCACCTGATTAGCCTGGTAGCTTCCAGGTAATTCGAATGGCTTCGCGTGGAGGAGATAGACGGTTGGTGTTGACGGATGGAGAAGGGACGGGGGAGTAATTGGCGGTAGACGTGAAGCGGGGGTGAGAGTGGTAGGGCCGTGCGTGCTCGCTTCGTGTAAACGCGTGTACGTGGCTGGAGGCGATCTGGGGGCCGATGGGACGGCGGTGGCGTGGGAAGGAAGCGCCTGCGGGCAGAGCCGTGACCTCCGACGCCTGGCGGCGAGAACATCTCAGATAGTTAACTTCGGCCCTCGAGGGCCCCTTGAAAGGACTGTTTGGGGAGCGGGGGATCGGAGCTCTTTCCCCGTCGTCGGTTCTGATTGTCTTCGGCTAGGGGTTATTTTTTGTCCTTATCGGCGGTAATGTTCGAGCGGGGTTGTGTGTTGGAGCCCGTGCCGTGATGGTACTCGGGGAACTCCACTTCTTTCGTGATTATGGCAGGGTATTTGGTTGAGTCAAGATAAAATTTGAAGTGATGGTCCTATTGTTGGCGTTTGCGTTTTTAGTCATCATCTATTATGGTAATTTGTGATTTTTATCATGCAGAATCATTGTGTAGCATTTTATTTTGGATAAGATTTGGATTGCTTTGCGTATTTTTTATCTCAGTGGTGATCAGTAACTAGTTACTAAAAGGTTGGTAAAAGGATGTCCTGTACCAACTTATTGGGCAGTCAATGGCCCTTATTCCTTATTGTTGTCTCGTCTAATTATCTAATGGAAGGCTATAATTATTCAACCTATGTCAGAATTCGACTCATAAGATACTTCTGTATCTTGAAGTATTGGCCGTAGGTTTAGTCTTTTTTCCCAGCCGTCTCCCATCCCAGGCCATATAATAATGGTATTATTCAGTCAAGGTTTATGTCGGTTGCTGCTCGTTCATCTTTTTCTAAATTTATTAATAACTTTCGTTTTGGTTCAGTCCTAAATGTGACGTAGGTAATTTAAGAAACACTGAAAGAAATGAACATTAATTGTAATTTTCCATGGATATACTCGTATATGTGTGCCCTTTCTTTGTGTTAATGTGTTAAAGAGTCGTAATCAATATTTATATATATAATATAATATACTATAAAGAGGCATGGGAAGGCTTCCGCGGTCGTCATCCCACGAAATCCTTGCAAGGGAAAACCGACAGCAACAGGACAGATGACCCTGGAGAAGAAGAAGAAATTAGTTAGAATAGGAACATGGAATGTTAGGAAAATATTGAGGACAGGACAATTAGAGAATATTAAGCGAGAGATGGAAAGAGGAAATGTAGATATTTTAGGTCTATGCGAGGTGAGATAGAAGGATAGCGGGGACTACTGGATTGATAATCATAGAATAATAGACAGAGGTGGGGACGGGAGCCAACGAGGGGTTGGCATAATATTAAATAAAACAAGAAGAGTAGTCAACATTTATGAGATCTGTGTTAGTTCCTATTCCGAAAAAGGTAAAGGCTACATCATGTGAGGACTACAGAAGAATAAGTTTGATATCCCACGCTGCTAAAGTTGTTCTCAGAATCATCAATAACAGGATAGACAGTAAGGAAAATGATTATTTAGGGGATGATCAATTTGGCTTTAGGAAGGGGAGAGGTACGCGTGATGCCATTGCAGTAATGAGATCACTAATCGAGAGGAATATGCAATACAATCAGTACATATTTGCCTGTTTCGTAGATTACGAAAAAGCGTTTGATAGAGTGAATTGGGAAAAACTAAAGAGTATATTGCAGAAAATAGGAATAGATTGGAGGGACAGGAGACTGATCCGCAACCTGTACATATCTCAGACTGCTCAGGTGCGAGTGGGGAACGGAGAGTCCGGATGGGCGGTGTTAGGAAGAGGTGTAAGGCAGGGTTGCCCATTGTCACCGGTGCTGTTCAACGTATACTACCTTGAACAAAAAGTTCCCGGAATAACCACCGTGTGGCGCTCCCATCGTTCCGATTTGAGTTCTGTTTTTTTTTTAATTGGTACATCTGTTGTTGATATTCCCTTTAAATTTTAGTGTCATAACTTGACATTTGCAAAAGTTACGTAGCCAAGAGTACATCTATCTCTGTGTGTGTTGGCGATTTTTTACAATTGCAGAAATGGATTTAAATTTGCAACTACGAACTTGTATTAAATTTTGCGTAAAAAACGGATTTAGTGGCGCACGGACGTTGGAAATGTTGGAAAAGTGTTTCGGCAACGATTCTCTAAAAAAAACGGTCGTTTACCAGTGGAACGAACGGTTCAGAAGTGGTCGTGAGTCAATCGAAGATGATGAACGCAGTGGCAGACCATCCACATCGAAAGTCGGTAAAAAAATTGATAAAGTAAAAGGAATGTTGGTCAATAACCGCAAATTAACCATCAGAGAAATAGCGGAGGACTTGAACATTGCCTAAGGATCCGCCCAAGACATTGTGGTTAATGATTTGGGTTTCCGTCGTGTAGCAGCAAAGTTGGTGCCAAAAGACCTCAATTTCATGCAAAAAAGAGACCGTGTTGACGTTGCAAAAGACATGATTTGCGAGGCTGAATCCGATCCCACATTCATCAAAAGGATCATTACTGGAGACGAGACGTGGGTTTATGAGTACGACACGCAATCCAGACATCAGGCAAGTGAATGGCGTTCACCAAATGAGCCGAGACCAAAAAAACCACGTCGTTTTCAGTCAAAAAAGAAGGCAATGCTGACGGTTTTCATGGATTACAACGGTGTAGTGCATCATGAATTTTTGCCAGAAGGCCAGACAGTAAACAAAGAGTATTATTTGGGCATTATGAGACGTTTGCGTGAAGCAATTTGCCGAAAGAAACCAGAAATCGTCGCACAGTGTGTCGAGACCGTCGCACAGTGCTATCATTATTCGTAATTTTTTGACGAAAAATGCAAAAAATACCATCCAACAGCCACCGAATTCACCTGATTTGGCTCCCTGTGACTTCTTTCTGTTCAATCGAGTTAAAAAACCATTACGGGGAACGCGTTTTAGCAGCCGAGAGGAAGTAATGGAAAAATCGCAGGAAGCACTGATGGACATACCGAAAACCGAATATAAAAAATGTTTCGAGGATTGGATCAAGCGCTGGCATAAGTGTGTTGCAGTCGATGGGGATTACTTTGAAGGAGACAATATAGATTTAGATGAATAAACTTGTATTTTTAATTTTCTGAATAAATTCCGGGAACTTTTTGATTAAGATAGTATGTGGAGGAAATGATAAAAGAAGCATGGGAAGAACTGGAGGTAGGAATGAAAGTCGGAGGGGAATTCGTAAAATCAGTTAGGTTTGCTGATGAGCAAGCTTTAGTTTGTCAGTCAGCCAAGGGATTGCAAGCATTGCTGAGTGAATTGTAAATGCAGTGCGATAGATATGGGATGAGAATCAATATTGATATCTAACATACATTTATAACATATTTATATATGTTAAAAAAACAAAGGTTGTGCGATTATCCAGAAAGAAAAAGGCTAAGCTAAATATTATAATAGGTGGGGAAAAAGTAGAGCAGGTAGAACAGTTTACGTATCTCTGAAGTAATTTGGACCTACGCGGTCAAAGTAGTAGGGACGTAAGGAGAAGAATTGCGCTAGGCAAAGAAGCTTTCACTAGGAGGAGGGAGTTGATGACAGGGACGTTGAGTAAGGATGTCAGGAAAATACTCGCAAGAACTTTGATATGGAGCGTAGCTATGTACAGAGCGGAAACGTGGTCGCTGAAGCAGGAGGATAAACGTAGATTTCGATGCTTTTGAAATGTGGGTGTGGAGAAGAATGGAGAAGGTGAAATTGACCTAAAGGAAAACAAATGAGGAAGTGCTAGGTATAGTGGGTGAGGAGAGGGTTTTGTTGAGAGAAATCCTATGGAGGCAGGAAAAATTGATGAAAGGGGTATTGAGCGGCAGTGGGATGTTGAAGACGGCAATAGAGGGGAGAATGTTAGGCAAACGAGAAAAGAGCAGGAACAGAATAGGGATATTGGATGGGATGAAGGGGGAAAGAAGTACACAGAGATGAAGAGGGACCTGATGTGGAGTAGGTTGCTAGATTGTGTTTTGTTAGGAGTCACAAAATATTTATTTGATAGTTGTGTCCATCCGAAAACCTACCTTAACCGGTAGATTACCTAATAAGATATATATATATATATATATATATATATATATATATATATATATATATATATGTGTGTGTGTGTGTGTGTGTACGCACACACACATGGATGTCTTTTCGCTTTATAAAAATTAAACAAATGCCTGGTTTTTGGGTGGGTATCAAAATCTCTTGCTAACCCAAAGGTCGCGGGATCTAGTTCCTCCTGGTGATTTCTTGTAAGTTCTTCAATTTCCTACCCGTTAATAAATATTAGTGTAAAGGAAGTTTTAAAATGGAGGTAGATGTTGGTAAATCCAGACATGCTTACACGCTCATAAAATTTTAGAATCGGAACGTTGTAGCATCTCTATCCGCCGTTAATGCCACAGCTCCACCGGTCCCCGTATCCCCTTCGGGACCATATCATTCTCAAGTGCAAGTTTTCGCCGTTTTCCCACCCATACCATGGAATCACCGCAATTTTTGATTTAATATCTTTGCACAAACCATTTTATCCCATTCGGAAACATTTTCCCCCCCTCTCGCTCATTGTCTTTACCTCGGCGATGCCCTGGATCCGTAACGCAACGAGTCCTCAGGGGATCGCGTTAACACCCGTGTACCAGGTCAAGAGCCCGTCTAGCTCACTCATCTACGAAGGGTTTTTCTAGGGGCGCGCTTGATATGGAACTCTCTCTCCCTGCCCTCGACCATTCACGAGCGCCCCCGTCTTTTTCCCCCGACACAGGAGGACTCTATCCTTCCCGTTGATGGGGCATGCCTTCGGAAACCCCGCAGATTGAGGCGGGTCCGACGTGGTCGGAAGGGGGTGTTGACAAGAAAATACGTCACTTCCAAAGGGAACGGGAAGAGGATAAGGATTGTAGGGGGTTAAATTTTCGTTTTCCTTGGAAACAAGTGCTCCTGCCATTTATTGCTGGCGTCGAACTCGTTAACAATTTTTTTCCGACTGCCTACGAGAGGCTGTTGGGGAAAATTAAGGTGAAATCGAATGTTTTCTTCTCCTTCTTCCTCCCCCACTTGACTTTTTCCGTATACTCTTCCGTTAAACTCTTTTGAGAACGAGCTATAAAATTCTGAGAGATTGAGCTCGGTTGTGACATCGCTGCTAGCTCAAAACAACTACCCTGTAATTTTGCCCGGTGGTTTGGCATTTGCCCAAAATGGCCAATAAAATCATGTACTTAGCTACTTGAAGGTATTGTTACTTTTATGGTCGTAGTTTTTTTTTGACGGGCAGTGGCAAATTCTCTCTTTGTGTTTTGAAAGAAATCCTTTGCGTCGATTATGCATACGGAGGTTTTCAAATTTTATTTCCAAGTTCATTTAATCTTTTTGAAGCAATAAATAAGATTCATTTTGAGTTAATGTGATATTTATGTAGAAATATAAATATATATATATATATATATATAGAAAATATATATTTATGTATATATACTCAACACAAACACAAAAGGACACTCATATAGTTTTGACGTTTCGCCAGCATGGCATTCTAATTATGACGGTCATGCCGTCGAAATGTCAAAACTACATAGGTGTATGAGAGCGCCCTTTGTGTTTTTGTGTTTCAAAGACTTTTTACATACATATATATATATATATATATATATATATATATATATATGAAATGGAACGCTCTCCGGCCACGCACAAACACATAAACACACCGTGATATAGAATATTTAAAATATAGATACATAAAGGAAGGACACTCACATATGTAGTTTACGTTTCGACGGCATGGCCGTCATCATCAGGTTCTGATATTATATACATATTATGTATATGCTCGTGTGTATATATATGTAAATATATATATTTATTTATAATTTGCAGTTAAAATACACATGAGGCTTGCCGAATTTTTTAAAAGCTGAAATGGTAGGTTTTTTACGTAAAAAATTATTCATTTACTACTTTGAAAAAAGATTTCCACCACATTTTTGTGTGTGTAGCAATCTTGTTTATTCATTGTCTGCTATTTTTGAACATAAAGGAACAAAATATCAACAATCCGGGTTTTGTAATGCCCTCGCTGGTTGAATCTACGAGATGAAACTCAGTAAATCATAGCTTATTGAACCCACTTATGAATCGCAATCCGCCACAGGTTTCGAGAAACTGAGCAAATGCGTGTCTTTTCATTGGAATAACTCTGGGAATGTTGTGAAAGTACGCAAAAAAGTCAAATGGTTTGTTGCCGTTGCAGTTCCGTATATCTTGGGCGACGAGCCCCTTGTTGCACGCCTTCGCTCCGAGCTAAGTGCCAACTTCCTAGGGTGACCTCTTCCATCCCACCCTCCCCCTCACCGGCCTGAGGGTTGGTTCCACCTTTCGCACCCTTCCCGCTCGCCTCGTTCTAATTACCCCGGCCACGTGACCCGCAGCCATCCCAACCACACCTTCGGAACCCTCTTCGTTCCTTCTCCCCCCCCCTCTCCACGCTGCGCTCCCTCCCTCACTCCATCGTTAATCCTTTTCCTAGGGATCGCAAGACCTTCCTGGGGAACAACTGACTGCCCCTCCCTCCCTCTCAGATCAAGCCTCTGGCGTGCTCCGTTAATGATGTAGTCCCATCGCGCACCGAGGCATCATCGCGACGGAATGGTGCGAGGCGGGGGGGAGTAGCCATGGTAGCTCTAGTGGCGGCTAGGGAGAGAGAGAGAAGAGGTGAGCTCCCGTGAGTGCTAGGAACAGTGCTCGGCCAACAGCTTCAAGTGCCTTTTGCCATTCTCTCTCGGTCGTTCATAGTTTCCCTTCGCCTCGCGGACCCGCGTCGCATTGTATCGAGGGACTCGACTGCCTAGCTCATTAACGCCCACGGGTCATATCGGGACGTTGGGGGCGGAGAAGTAAGGGTATAGGGGAGGGGGGAGAGCGAACACGGGAGAAACTCGGCGCTGCCCAGGGCCCGATTCCCCAACGTCCGTTGTTCGCGAGCGTTGAAGCGATAGTTGTCCTCTCGGGGGATATTTGTAGGGTGAGGGGGTGGGAAAGATTTTATTTTGTAGGGTGTAGTTAGTTTCCCCGTCCTTGGCGCAGTGACGTTATCCCGGCCGAATGTGTTATTTATTTTTACGAGGATGAGGTCGCGTTTTAGAACACTTACATCCTCATCCGCTCATTGCTGCCATTTATTCAGTTTCGACGGGATAAAAGTTCGACATGCCACGAGGGTGATGGGCTTTCCATAAGAGTTAGGGCAGCCATTTCTTATAAATTTGGTTTTTAAGGCCTATAGATCCGTCCTATGTGGTTCTTCAATTTGGGAATGAACTTCTGTAATTCTAAACAAGTTTTGATTGTGTGTGCAATAATGTCGTGAGGCAGAAAAAAATCATTGGTGTAATCAGGTTCTGAGATGATTAGACGGCATGGCTCATTGCGCTCAATGGACCCAGTCAAGGAAAACTTCGTAGCATTATTAACGCAAAATGTTCACATCCTCTTTTGACTCGTGAACTTGAAATCATGGTTGCCCGGCTGGCGTCATCATCAACAAACTTATAAGTCAGCTGCCGTACAAATTATTAAAGTCGTGTTTGTTGCTCGTTTTCTTTGAGGTTTGCAATTCAACTCTTTGTTTGAATTTCGACGGCTAATGACCTGATAGAGTAGTGTAAGTTGCACATGTGGCATATAATGGCCGAAGTCGTTTCCGTAATATCTTCGTTTGCTGAGGTGACCTTCAATGAAAAAATTATGAATCACTACGTCCTTCTCCAGGATCGTCCGATCAGTGAGTTGAAAGTAGACTAGCGAACAGAAGAGAATAGTCTTAATCAGGAAGCAGTTCATCGGTCTCCTTAGCCTCGGGGGTCGCGTGAAGTGGTCTTAAAAAACATCAAAAGAACAGGGGAGAGAATAGTTTTGTAGCTCATTTCTTTGATTTAGTTGAAGGCTTGCTTAAGTTCTTTCTAGAATATTTAGAATGTTCTCTGTCTTCTTCCACGAAGGTTACTCGTTTGTTGTAGTATGTTACCAGGCCTCGTATGGTTAAAACTGGAGTGAGAGATAAACGCTCCACTCTCGACACGCACCTTAAATGGAGACCTGAAATCTTTGCGTTCATCTCTGTCTAATCCGTGCCATTCTCAAAACGGTAGAATTTTTGTGATTATCTACAGAACACACCAATAGGGGATTAGGGGAAGTCGATAGGTTCATTGCAGTAATATTCTTTTGGAAAAGGGGTCTTTTCGGTGGTGAGTTTGCATTTCATAGGTTTGCTAAATTCATTGAATATATGTAACACGTGGGTCGCGGTAGTCCAGGGGGTAGAGTAGTAGAGCGTTGGACTACTGACCGGAGGGTCTCGGGTTCGATTTCCGGGCAAGGCACTCTGGACACCTGCAGCTCCACCTATGCTATGTGATTTTTCGGGTACTAGATCTTCCTGGGAAACCATAACCGGCACAGGGAAAGAAACTGGCTCCCCTACCCTGATGTGTGAATTTCACACCCCGTCGGGCATAGTACTGGGTGAACTCTGCCATCACTTACTAAAATGACCATCCACTAAACCGACCTTCAGGTTGATTACTGTGTTTTTGGTTTTTTCAATATGTAATGCGTCAATAATACATTAATGTCATAGTTTTAACATGTAATATAATGTAGGATAACTTTTAACCCGTTCAAAGGTACACGTGAAAAAATTATAACTTCCCGTGGAGCGGGGTATTGATTTCGTCCCTTCATCCGGCGTTCTTTCTCCTCTACTGATTCCTAAGCCTAATTACAAGAGGAATTTAAAACGTTGATTTTGCCTCCGAAAGAGTTGTCTGCGATCCATACTTCCAGTTGAAATTGATGATGGTACGAGTATATTTAAACGATTGGAATTAACGTTCGAAACCTTTTTGAAATATGAAAGCATTCCATGAAGCTTTCTTAACTTTCGGTAGACAATTGTATGTGAATGCTTACGACTCTTAATATCTCAATAGGAGCTTTATAAAAACTGTGATAAAAAAAGATGAAATAGGACCAAAAGATTGAAGGACAGTCGCATGTGATGATTGTTACGAAATACATTTGATTTCGTGCGCAGTTAAGGTGCTACTTGTCTACATCAATGAAAGTATGGAAATGAGGGCTAATGATTACTAGGGAATGATCAGTTTGGTTTGAGAAAGGGAGTAGTGCTTGAGATTTTCATTGCAGTAATGAGGAAGCATTAACCAACCAGGGAATAACAAGTACATTCAGGGCATATTGATTTGTTTCCTGGATTTTGAGTTGACGTTTGATGGAGTTAATTGGGTCAAATTAAGAATTTATTTTTCAAAATAAGATTAGATTGAAATGTTTTAAGTGCTTTATCCGCAGCCTGTAAATGTCTCAGATGGCTAAGATCTAAGTGGTGATGTAAGTGTCTATCAGAATCCAAGACAGGGCTGCCATTATTACCCAACCTTCTCGACCGATGCATGAAAAAAATTGAAAGATGGAAAATGGAAAGAAGAAAAGAGAATGGAAAGGTCATGGAAATTCAAGTCGGTGGGGAATTCATGAAATGAGATTTTCGGATAATTAAGCTTTGGTTAGCCAGTCAGTCAAAAGGTTACACTCATTGCTGGGGTTGTTGTTACTGAGCCAATTAAAAAATCAGCGCGATAGGTACGGGTTGAGAATCAATGTAAACATAACTATGGTTGCGAGGTTGTCGAGGAAGTGGAATGCTACATTAAACGTTGAAGTTGAGAAGGCATTTACTAGAGCAGATGGAACATTTAATCTATCTTGGAAGTAAAAAGAGACGTTTCAGGCGTGATATGGTGGAATAACATGATTAAATAAAATTGGCAATTTTCCACAAAAAAATATAAAAAATTTATTAATAAATCTATTATTGATAAATTTATTTTATTTATAAATAAATTCGAAACCGGTCGTATTAATAATTTTTTTATATTTTTTGTGTGGAAAATTGCCAATTTTATTTAATAAAATTTTATCTTGGAAGTGTTTTGTACCAAAATGGTGAAAGTAGTTGGGACATCAGAAGTAGGATTGCTTTAGACGAAGAAGCTTTCTCAAGGATGGAAATGACGACAGGGTCGTCGATTAAGGACGGTAAGAAAATATTAGTGAAAAAATTGATGCAGAGATTGATTTTGTGCGACAAACTTGATCTTTGAAGCCATTTGACTGGCGTAGATTGGGGACTGGTGGTGGAGAAGGATGGACGAGGTGAAATGTAGGGAAAGGAAAACAACCGGAGAAGTTTCAAGCATGTCGAGGGAGGAGAGAGAATTGTTGGCAGTAATATTTCGGAGGCAGATAATGAATAAATAATATATTTTAAATAAATAATGAATAAAGTGTATTTTCATTGGGATTGGGAAGTTCAAACCTGTGATTGCGGAGAACGTTGGGCGAGCTAGGTAGGAGGAGAAAAAGGTTAGGCATAGTGGACGGAACGAAGGGAGATAGAGTGTATGATGAATTGAAGAAGGGTTTATTGTAGTGTGGGGCGTTAGGTTTTGTCTTGTTAGATGAGTCTTAGAAATATACGTATCAACAGTGTGTTCACCCAAAATCTATCCTAAGCGGTTTGACAACAAAATGAATACATTTTAAAATTAAAAAAGAGACGGGATTAATCGAATAATGTGTTGAGATATGATTTGCAGATTCATCTTCCGTGTCGATTCTTTATTCCGAACACAGTTGCATAACCTTTTGGGATGAGTGTTTTTTGGGGTGGTCTACACCCTGCAGTATCCTGACTGGCCAGAATTTGCTTATTGTTTCACTTCGAAAGGAAGTTCTTTAATAAATGATCCAGAAAAAGTGTTCAAATACTTATCATTTAATCATAATTATGTATATTGCAACCTCCAACTTCAGAATGTAGGCCACATTTTACGGATTCCATGGTATTTTCATGTGAGAAATCAATTAATTGAAGTGAAGACTCCTCTAATTTTCCCATGACAACCCCTGCTGATGCCTAGCTGCGTGTATACCAGGCAAACTGTTTCATTCACGGTGCAGGATAATATCTGGATACTCTTCGGTTTCGATGTTGTAGACCGTCAGGCTTTCCGTCGAATGCAAATATAATCAGCAGAGTAAATGGAAACGTCAGCACACATGTTCCTGTAAGGGTGAACGAATCATTTCATGGTCTCTACAAATTGTTTTGTACATTTTGGTACCACTAGTTTCTTTAGGCAAATGTCCTGAAAATGTTAGCATTTCATGTTTGCTGTCGACGGCACCGTCATTCTTGCAGACTTGGGATATCTACAATTGCCACATAATTTATTAAATGTAAAAATGATTAGTAGAGCATTCAAAGACTAAAAAGCATTCAAAATTGGAAATTCATTTCATATGTTTTTAAACAAGTTATTGAAAGAACTAACTGATCGTTGATGTTATCGATCACTATAGTTCAAATAGGTGACAGCTCCGCCGTGACCGGAAGAAAGTAAATTAACGATCCTCGGTAAGGTTATCTTGGTTGAAAATCTGCCCTCAACTGCAATCCTCATCGTGCTTAATTGAATGCAGGTGCATAATGTTCTCAGCGTCGATGTTAATCAAACTTTTCTCGGGACGAATTTCAATTTCACGGGTACTTAACTGATTTTCGTCGAAACGGTCTCATCGTTTCATGCCATTCCCGTTCCGAGTGTTTCATTTGCAACCTCCCCTCGCACCTTCCGTTCGCCATCTACGTTACCACGTTCCCACCCTCCCAGCTACCACCCCCGTCTCCCACTCCCTTCACCCGATCGACTAGCTCTTCCCGCCTACGTTCCCTGCCCACCCTTCTCTCTTTCTCAACGACCGCCCGCCGGCCCTCCCCAAGTGTGCTGTGTAAGCTCGCACGCCTAAGTTGTGGCCGTGGGCCCAGGTGTCGGAGGCCGATAAGCAAGCGCTTCGCCCAATTCGCCCGCCCTCCCCCTCTTCCTCCTCCGTATCGTTTCGGGAAGAGGGGACCGGCCACTCGGGGAAAACACCTGCGACTCCCGCTCGTCGTCCCACGTGAGTCTTGCTCTCGTTCCATCGCCACCCACCCCCCCATTCCCCTCTAACAACCGCTCCCAGTGGTGAAGGACTGTGAAGAAGGTCTCGCGGGAGGTTTGCCCCTTCGTTTGGGCGTTGTTCGAGCGAGTTTCCCTGTCTCAATGAAGCGATTAGAGCGACCCTACTTGTCCCAAATGACCGCTCCCGAAAGACTTCGTGACGGAACGATGTTCCGGCTTCCCCTTGCAATTTCGATGTCTGTCGCTTGATCCCTTTTATTTTCCAAGTATCGTAGTATCTGTGTGAAATATTTTTTCCCTGAGTCGTATAGGGTATATGGATGGTTTTAAAATGATTTTATTAAAACCCTCCACGGCTCAAGGAAAAATTATTTCATGTAGTCATTCTTAAAAAAGCCAAAAGCAGCTCAATTTCACCTTTTCACGTATTGAAGTGCCAAGTAGTAGTTTTTAGGGGGGGTGATCGACATCTGAGGTCATTTGCGCCATTAGGGGTGGTCAGGAAAGGATGAAGGGTGGAGAGAAACTCGGCGTCGGCACTAGCCTTTACTTACCGAAAAACGCCAAGGGGTCCGCAGCTTGACGTCCCATCCGACGGACAGCTTATTCACTCAAAGTGCTCTCAACAAAGCACGTTAAGCAGGGGATCGGGATACCACTGAAAAATATCTGCCTTCTCCAGGATTGGAACCCGAGCCCTCAAGGTGGGAAGCCAGTATGCTAGTCTCTGCACCATCCCGATCCCTACTCCCCTTGAAACCTTTCAAATATTCGTGCCAAGTTTGAGCTAGCGTGTAAGGGAGATGCTTCATCGCCGAACACATCTTGCACACCGGAATTTGAGCTTTTAGTATCCGTGCAAATTTTGCAAAATAATTACGATTGTTATGACGAATGGTGTTAATGAATGACGAGTGAATGATAAATTAACGTCCTTTTGATCATTAGTGAAATAAAATGCTTCTGCGTGACACGAAATCGATGATGCTGGAAAGACAACTGCCTAGTCACGCTGAAGAGACAATGTAAATATGCAAGATGATTTTGTTTAAAATTTCTTTTTACCGGGCTTTGGGATTAATAATTCATCTTTTGAACGAATGGTTATAGAATGGCGACGGTAATCACGACACGGAAATGAGCTAACGGCGCATTTTATTACTTTTGAATTTGTCTATTTTGCTAGCATTGTAGATGGCGTATTTACAGTAATTTACCCAAGTATATACGCATTCACCATGGCGCTGAGAAACAGGAACATGTGAAAACTTTCGTTCTGTTGGCTTTCCATAGCTGGCAAGGACTCCGGGATTTCAGACAAACGAAGTCTCTGCAAGCCAGTGAATGCCTACTAAACGAACGTTTTCACTCTTCCCCAATTCCTAATCGGTGACTGCATGAAGGATTTTGGAGATAATAGTACTTAGATCCACTGCAGATATTGCTGCCTACTAAGATTACCGGCTTGGAACCTATGAAACCCGGATATCGTGTTTTTTGCGAAATTTTTTCTCACTGTGGTTTTCCTAAATTATGTTGTTTCGTGCAAAGTGGCCATGGCCTCCACAATTCTCGGATACGCAAATCACCTCTATCATAATTTACAAGTGTGTTTGTATCTAAGCCCTTTTGCAGATTGCACCGCGATAGTTCGCACGAACAAATTTCTTCAGGTAACGTCAACCGAAGAGTGGAGTCGAGAAAGCTTATCGTGATTAAGACTCCAATTCCGAAATGAGTCCCAGAAAGCTCGGATTGAGACATGTGAGGTCTTTCCCTTCCCAAACGTTCGGAGCGAGAGATGGATAGCCCTAGTCGAGCCCGGAGGCCGTAGCAATTCTCTCTGGGCTGATCGGGATAACGCCTCTCTTGGCGACCAGTCCCTGAAGAAGGAAGGTTAAGGCGCGGCTGGAGACATCCTGCGCCGCTCGCCCTTGTTAAACGGCCCTCGCTAACGGGGCACTGCTCACCGCGGATCACTCCCACTCACTTTTCCCTGGTCGACCATCCTACGGCGAAGTGCTTTACGGTTGGGTCTCCCCATCGCTCATAATGAAAACATTGCGGTGTGATTCGGATCTAACGTCGCAAAGGTGTTGATACATCGATGCCGCGACGTAAATTGACGACATGGTATAATCTCATCACATTCACGTCGCGCGCCTGCCGTGTTGGCGTATTCAAGGACGCTGTGATTTGACGACATTTTTACGCAAGTATACGTATTTGAAACTTAATTATGGAGCCCAGTTTTCTATATCCCGGGAAATTAATCGTGGGAGCAAACAGGATAGGCGTAAATTAGAAACTTTTGAGATTTGTTTGAGGGGAACTAGAGAGGAAATAAAATGCGCGGAAAGGAAAGTAAACGGTGAGGTTCGAGGCATGTTAGTGGAAGAAACGGCTGTTGGGATAACTTCGGAGGCAGGACAAATGGATACAGCAGGTACTAAGAGACATTGGAATGTCGAAGACGGTATACAGGGGAGAATGTTGGGAAAAGGAGGTAGTGGGAGGGAAAGAATAGGTAGACATTTTGGTTCGAATTAAGGGGGGTTGAAAATATATAGAGATTATGAATGTGTTTTTGCATTAATATTTAGTGTGGGGTGCAAGGAATAGCTCATGGCAAGAAGGGGTCCATGAAGAAGAGAAAACTAACCTACTATCTGCGAAGAATCTGATATTTCATAAATGGAAGTAGTTCGTATGGAGCATAGAACTCTACGGATCAGAGACATGGAACATTGGAAAAATTGACGAGCGAAGAATAGAAAATCTTCCAAATATGTTGCTGGAGAAGAATGCTAAAGATTAAATGGTCAAAAAATTTGAGGAACGAGGTAGTATATGGGAATGTTACTCGGTCCAAATCGGCATCACAGTGGGACCTCACCCTGATGTATTCCCTCGTTTGTCGGCCATGCGTCGCAACGCAGCGTCGGGTGGAAAATAGAATCGCAAGTAGATGTATCGCAGCATATGCCCGGCCCTATTTGCAACCCTGGCTACTCCGTTTTCCCTTCCTTTGGAAATCTCTCCCGCCCTCCTCTCCCTTTCCAATCTGCCCACGCTCCGCAAAAACGGCCCCGAACGACCCATTAATTTTGTTTCCTGACCACTCAATCCCTTGAATAATTGCTCCTCGGACAACGACGACAACAGCGATAAGCCTCCGCCCCTCCTCCGTTCAATCCTCCCACGGCCTCCCATCCCCCTCCGTCCATCCCGTCTTTATATTTGTTCCGTCGGTCCATTTGTCTCCGGTCGCCGTCGATTCCATGTTTTATTTGCGTGTTTGTTTTTGCGGCCTCATTTAAAACGGGTCGTTACGTCGCCCCGCCGGTGATTTCTCTCCGCTGCTGTTCGATTTGTCGATTCGGGAGGGGTGATTCGGCCTGTGAGCGCTCACTTTCGCCCTCATCCCATATTTGCCACGAGCTGACAATGTTGACGCGATGACGAGCTTGAGTACAAGTTGATAGTCCATGAGTGAGCTGAAAAAATGCCTACGAATGAATTGGGAAACATTACACCTTTCGATGATGGATGAGAAATAATTCTCTCGTTAGTTTTGGCCTCCATGATTGTCTCATTAAGATGTCTCTCACAAAAAGATAAATGTTAAGTGTATTGGAAGGTTAGCAGCCATGTCAGGCGAATGTAGACTATATTTCACATCAATGCGTTTCAACAGAAAGAACATCAAATATTACTTTGTGTATAATGGTTAGTCAACCGCTGGGTAATTATTGTAGTTATGGAAAAAGTCGATTTAAAAATGTAGTCAATTCAAAATCATTAGGTAGCTACGCGTATCATAAATAATAGTAGAGACTAGGACATAAGAGCCATTGGCTGCTAGGAGTTTTGCATGACATTGCTGTCCTTTATCATCGGTTCATGTGTAAATGCCAATTTCATCTCGCTCATTATTTACCTACTGACCACTGGGTGGATGGATGGCTTCTCATAAGCAAAGGGATTGAAAACTGCTGCGGAAAAAAATTAGATTCCGTCAATGCTGAAGTTTTGACTCAGATTGAGAAAGAGCTTAAAGTTTTCTTTTCATTAGGATATCACATCGTAGAAAATGTGCTTGGTAAAGGTTCCTGAAGCTCCCCAACAAATTGAACTATTACACATTACATAGACTCTTGTTTTACCAAAACTGCATCTATCTCTGTTCTTCATAGTTTCTGCATTAACGAAATTGCCATTCCTTAGGTTATTGAAGTATCTAATAGTAAATATTTACGATTTTCCCGCCTGGAAAGAAATAATTCAAGTGCTGCTGTTGTAAAAAGATGTCAAACTTACAATTCCACCAAAATTTAAAATTTTCACGGCTGCCAGGTTTAAATATATACAATTGTATTTGCTCTGAAAATATCAAGTACACAATTATTTCTATTACGTTCATGCCGTTTGTCACATCTGTCGCACAGTAGGCTTTTCATTTTGCATAACCTTGGGTCATGTAAAATAAAAAAAGTCAGTTCAAATCCTGGCTGAAGGATAATGGGTCGAAATTCTACGGTGAAATTGAAATTTGGGCTCTTATTGGAGAAGAAAAACTTAAAATTAGTGTCATTGCTTGCGTTTGTTTCCTTTAAATTCTTTAGTAAGAAGGGGAGAGGTTATCTCGGTTCACAGCCATAGCCGAAAAAAGTGTCAAGTTGAAGTTTAAACGCTTAGTCTAAAATTGTTAGCAATGGCCAAAAATGGTAAATTGAAGTCGTCAAAGGCATTTTTGTTGTTTTCACTTCCATAGGATGAGGTTTGATTAGAGCTTATGGGTTCTGTGTGTGGATAAAATATGGAGGAAATAAGTTGGACAGAAAGGAAAACCGATGACGATATGTTGAACGTGGTAGGGGAAAAGAGGAAGAAATGCTATGTAAAAATCGAGGAAGGCAGACAAACTGAGTAGAGGAAATTGTTAGGTAATCTACCGGTTAAGGTAGGTTTTTGGATGGACACAAGTATTAAATAAATATTTTGTAACTCCAAACAAAACCCAATCCAGCAACCTAATCTACATCAGGTCCCTCTTCATCTCTGTGTACTTCTTTCCTCCCTTCATCCCGTCCAACATCTCTATCCTGTTCCTGCCCTTTCCTCGCTTGCCCAACATTCTCCCCTCTATTACCCTCTTCAACATTCCACTACCGCTCAATATGCCTTTCATCCATTTTTCCTGCCTCCATAGGATTTCTCTCAACAAACCCCTCTCCTCACCCACCATCTCCAGTACTTCCTCAGTAGAGGAAATAACGAGTGATAATTGAATTTTTAAATTCCGAAATAGAAAGATATTAGGTAAGCGGGAAAGAGTAGAAAAGGGAACATACTTTATGGACTGCATGAAGGCAGTTAATGAGTTTGAAGAGTAGGAAATGGGATAAATGATGAGGAAGCAAGTGGATTTCGCATGGCTTGTGACACCCAGGGATTTATTTTAGCCCCAAATCGTATTTGTGAGACAGTGGTTAACACTGGAAGAAAATAACCGTCAGTCAAAGGTTCACGTAGGCACCCGTCCTTCCCTAGCACGAAAGACATACAATGCAAAGTCGAACGCAGGCAAACCAGCATTTTTCATATAAAACGCCAACTAATGATACATTGAAACGCACTAATTATTGAATGATTTAGATGTCGATAGGTATGTATTCTTACATGTGCTCGTGTGTATGAGCAAACATGTATGTATTCATATTTCTGTATAAGCTCAAATTTATGCAGGGATGGCTGCTGCCCTAACCCTCGCCGCCACTCGCGGTTACTGGGCATTGTGCTGTTGCTCATGTAATAGGGTGCGCGATGCATAATCTTTAAAGCTGTTAGGGATATTCAAGGGCCAAACTTTGTTCGAAGTGAGTAGCCTGTAATGACGATCTCCATAAGAAATAAAAACTTTAAATTGTTTCTCAAAGCTCCCTCCGCTCCGAAACTTCAATGTTGGCGGATAAATTTTCTCCGAAGAAACTTCCCATCCCATAGGCCATGAGAGGCCGTCCCGCACGCGGGGGGTCAGTAGGTGAAGAATGAGCGGGATGAATTTCACGTCCGCGCTCAAGAAATTGATTGGTATAGGGCGAGTCGGTACTAAGAATAAGGGAGGTATTTTTATCCCTTCAAGAGTGAAAGCGCCGTGATCCAACGTCGGCAGGTACACGATTTAAAATTTAAGACAGAAAAAATTGCTCTAGGTACCAACTTAGCGATCCTCATGGAGGGCAGGAAAGGGCCCCTATCCACGAATCCCCAGTTCGTAAAAAATGTACCTTGCCATTCATTGCTGATGTTGCAAAGCCTCGGAATTGGCTTGAGCATGCCTCAAAGAAGAACTGAAAACGCGCTGGATTATGTGGTCGGAAATGGCTTTGGGTTTTTTTCTCCATCGGTTTCCATAAATTTTCTCCTTTTTGAGCATTAATCAAGTTTCAATATGCCAAAATCTGACGGGAAATACATTCTCCAAGTTAATCGACAGAGTGCATGTTTGTATCCCATACCCTGAATTATTGCCTTATTCAACGTCTTTGACACTGCGATTGCCCGCTTTCAGTGCGATTGACCGTCGATTCACCGAGATGATAAATGTAATTGCCGCCATTGATTACGCTTCATATCTGTCTGCTTTGCAATAATAAACGTAAAAAAACTTAACTCAAACCTCTTCGCTCATATTTTATTACATGAAAACAGATGCAAAACAAAGGCCCTTGGAAAGGAAGGAATAAATGCTTCATCGGAAGAACACTCAAGTTGCGCTTCATTGGATCTTTATTTTGTCTTCATTAAGTTTTACCTTAGTTAATTCTTTTATTGGATATGTCGGTAGATATTTTTTCTTAATAAGTTTTTTTGGGAGCAGGCAGCCAGATTTTGAGATCGGTAGGTGATGTTTTTGTTTCTTAAGCTTGAAGCAATCTCCCCCACCGGTTCGCTTAAGACATGAGACTTTTGGTTTCCTCTGATTCAAATTAAGATCTGCATACGAATATAGGCCCATATGTTGTAGTTCAGCATCAACCTTTTCTTCATGTGGTGAACTTGATTTAGTTGTTCTTCCTTTTACTGCCAGCTTTTCTCTTATGCGTAAAGAAATATTTCCCTTCTCTTGGTAATCGTATTCACTCAAGTGAATGGGCCGAATAACAAACGTGGAATAATGAAAACTTTGTTGCAATTTTCCACAGTTAAAACTTTATTGCCGACCATGGTTTCGATACACTGTATCATCTTCAGGTTCACTGTATCATTGCAACAAAGTTTTCATTATGTCTCGATTCCACAATATCACGCCTGATTCTTCACTTTTCGAACAAACGTGGAATTATATACTTCGAAAATTGGGTGCAGAAACAAACCTATGGAGGACACGTGTAGGGAGAAGACGAAAATATATCGAGCATATCCTGAGGCACTATGTTAACTGAGCGAACCGTAATTGAACTAAACAGGCGGGCATAATTACAGATGGAGGACAATGATGAACTATGAAAAGCAGCTAAAGGAAAATATAGGGTCCAAGCGCCCTGAAGGAATGAAGACATTGGCAGGGTACTCTGAATTGGTGCTGTATATTAATCCTTTGATTGATAACCCGCAGTGATGCACCAATTGGTTATGTCGAACAACTTCGTTAGTAATACATATGTACTTTCATCGCAAAAAATATGCTGTCTAAAATTTAAATATGTCATAGATGATATCTGTATCTTCATGTATACCCATCAAGCAGACAGTTGGTATTAGACTAAGTTTACAAACGACGATAGAAAGGGACGGTGAATGGATGAGGGAGGGTATTGAATTCGGAGCCGGAAACGTCTTATTTTACTTGTCACGTTGATGTGAGTTAATTATCGAAACGGTCAGTGCCATATTCACGTCATCTCAGCTCATCTAATAAAAGAACCTTTTACCTTTTCCAGGTCCCACCTTGGAGAGCACATCATTCTCCGCCTGCCGGTTGAAATCAACGCTTGCGAGTAGGATCTACTTTGGAAGGCATTCCGCTCAGTGTCCTCGTGATGGCTGAATTAAATACCCCGGGAGTTGGCTCCAGTGACGGACCCAGTGACGCGTCCACCATGCTCACCGACGACAGCAAATCATCCCTCCCATCACCCTGCGACTACACCATCGGCGGCGTCAAAGTTCAATTCCCCTGCCGAGCCTACTCCTCGCAGGTCGCCATGATGGGAAAGGTAATTTCTAAGCATCCCTTGTACTAATACTTATGCATGCTCCTCGTGCGAAAGCATTCCTCCTGCTTCGCCTGGCCTCACCCCAGTGTTGAGGTCCTCCTTTCTTCTAAACTATCCAAAATCTGTTGGCTTATTTGGTTCTATCCCGGAAGACAACTATGTTGCAAAAGAAATGCTGAATCCAATGGTAACATATTTGTTGTCTCCTCGTAAGGTGATAACAAGTCTTCAGCGTGGACAGAACAGCCTGATCGAGAGTCCGACTGGTTCCGGCAAGACCCTCGCTCTCCTCTGCTCCGCCATCGCGTGGCAACGCACCGAGGCCGGTGAGTACACATTCCATTTTATGAGCACATTTCATTCGTCGTGTAATTAATTGAGTACTCCTCAGGTGTGTGTGCGCGCTATAAAGCTGCACGCGATTTCGCTTGAATTGCTTACCGTTTGACTCACCATAGGCTCGAGGGAGCAGTTCTTTAAATGGTGATTCCTTGAATTCATAATAGCAGTTGCGTAAGATGGCTGACTGAAAAGCTACTGAGGTTTAAAGAGGTTTTCAAAATTAAATGTTTTTTTTATGGTCGGAACAGTCTTACGCAGCTTGCTGATGCTTTACGTTCAATGCTCTATCACAGCCGGTTGGTATAGCTGTATAATTCTCAAATTGGCGCCTATTATAGTGTACTTCGTAGTTTTATTTGAAGTTAGCATAACCATTGCACCTGAGCATCGTTCATTCATGTGAACATCGATTTTATTTATAAGCGAAAGGTAAATTTGTTAGATATGTATATTGCATTTGCAAGATTCGACAGTAATGCTAAGTCGAAGCAACACCCGCATGCTCATACAATGAGCTAGAAAATAATACTAGATCGTTCTTTTCAGTCTTTCTCTGATTTAATTTTTTAAAGATATTCTTTAATTGTTAGTTCATTTGAAAATTATTCATACAAGTGTTTTCTGAAAAGTTTTTGTGCAGGAGCGAATCTAGCATCTTTGAAGTGAGATGTTTGAGAAAATAGGAGGGATTTGCAAATTAATTTGCACCTAACGGTTCCGGCATCACTTGGTGGAATTTTTCCATCATGAAATGAAGAGAATAACTTCCTTGCTCCAACGCTTTGTTTCCATCCGAAACCGAGACAGAAGCAGAAAAAAAGAACTTGTGGCGGCAAAACGATTTGCGTAAGGTAATCGGTACACTGAGGCAGTACGTAATGAAATGTAGAAGAAAAAATTGAACAAATAAGCCATCTCTCAAGTTTTCAGTATTTAATAATCCGAGGATGAGAAGTGGCGGGAACTACACGTAAAATATGTTCCTAAAAACACCTAGACAAGTACAAGTTTGCATTATACAACAATGGAAATATAAATAAAACCTCCATCAACCTCACCAAAGATAGAAGAAGAAGTAAATTACTCAGTAGCGGTGTATAAAAACTCCAAAGTTCAACGACTGCCCAGTGGTTTACTCTGGCCAAACGAGGAGGAGAATTTGAGGAAATGGAGGGGGAACATCGAAATTCCTTCGCCAAGAAATATTTCACATCCATTTTTGCGAAACACCTCGTAGAAGATGACGAGAAATTTTAGAGTTGAAATTTTGAACTTTTAAGCCAATGAGGTCCGGATTAAACCGGTAAACCGGTAAACCGGTAACCGGATTAACCGGTCCGGTGCTAAAACAATTTGAGATAATTACCAATCCTACTAAACACCTTTTCCAGACCAAAGATGAATTTCCACACCATTCCGCCTTCCTCATTATCAGTCGCCACAGCCACCTATCCCCGCGTGGAGACGATGGGTCTGAGTGACGGGAAACATACCTTCACTTCCTCCCACGTCAGCTATCCTTAAGGGCATTTCTTATAGCAAACTTAACTGAAACACTCCAAAACACTCATCCCCACTCACTCATACCACTTTCGGACTGAATGTTAACCGCTGTATAGTATGTGTACCTGATGATATCACGTTGCGACGAAACCCAGGTCGTAAGTTATTAAATGTCGTAACACATAAAACAAAACAAGTTGAACTGCTGTGGTAAAGTGTAGCCGTGATATAACTCATTCTTAGCACTTTCTAGCATTATGCCGGGTGAAGTATTTAATGTTCACTCGTGGAATAATAAGTCAAGTAATTAGACCGGCCGATACTCACGCATTTTTTGGTTCAGATTTCAGATAATGTCACAAAATTCTTGATTTTAGGTAACTGATTCATTTTTTGGTGACCTAATTTCAATCGCGCTCCTCTTCGATGTAGTTAATTGCAAAATTGTTGAGATTTATACATCAGTTCCCTCCTCCTCGTGTAAAGCTTCTTTGCCTAATGCAATTCTTCTTTTGATATCCCTTCCACGTACTTAGAATATTTTAGTCCAAATCTCTTCCGGGATAGGTAAACTTCCACCTGCTCTAGTTTGTGACATTCTGTTTTAACTTAACTTTTCTCTCTCTCTTTCTCTAGAACAGCATAATCTTTGCTTTGTTTGGATTGCTTCGTACTGAATATCCATTGCGAGAGATGAAGTTACGGGCATTTAAAATAATTCTTTTTTTTGGAAGGTCAGATAAAACCTTCCGAATGTTAATATGTATCTTGCTTCAAAAGTTTCTCCATATAGTGAGCTTCAACTCCCTAGTAAATTTGTGGTTGTTAGTTTGGGTATTTATTATGACACCATTATCTTTAGCTATCGTTTCTATTAGCATAATTTTTTCGCTGATGTTAATAATATTTTCCTCTCGTAATTCTCTGGTAATCTTTTTAGCTTTGACGTGCTAGTATTTATTATGTGCTATTCTTGCATTTTTTGCTGACTATTACCGATTTAGTTCCTGGGGAAGGGATTTCCTTCAATGTAATTTATGAAGGAATTTCGTTGCTTATAACGGTATCCTCTTCAAATTTGCGCATTTTCTAAGAACAACCATTCATTAAGTTATGCGGTCGTGGGAGTCGAAACAAAATCTTTGGGAATACGATCGGATTTTTTTATTTTTCCATAACAGTTATTAGTAATCTACGAATTCAGAAATAGTTGCCGACTGGCGTTACCTCTGGATAAACTATCATTAATTTTCTTAAGTGAATGCATGTTCAATGTAAGCGCTTAAGATTGCAAGTAAATTTCAATACTCTTGCCGAGCCCCTTTGCTGATTTTTGCACTCGTACCTTAATTGGTCAAAAAAAATGTTTTCCTGCTTTTCCATTACTTACATAAATTTGGTATCACTCCTTTCTAGATAAGATGCCACAGTGTCCTTAAATGCATTAAATCTTCGTTTTGACCTTGTTATCAATTGATTATTTTGTGTCGTATCGTATGAGAATACCAAAGCCCATAAACAAATGAAAAATTCACCTTTTATTGTTATGCTGTTCGGTGGCGGTGATTAGTGTTTCAACTAATCTATTTCAAATTCTTTTAGCATAACTTCTTACGACCGCCGTCCCAATGTAACTAAGGTAGCGTTGACCCTTGGAGGTGAAGCGGTGAAAATTTTTACTAATTTGGGTATTTTCCTCATAGCTACGGGGGAAGGGAACTCTGCGGTGAGGGATGGGAGATGCGATTGCAAGTCTCATCCTCGTCGTCAACAGATATTAGGTGCTAGCAGGTATACTTTTGGTATCTAATATCCTGCCTCCGCTCCTGTGCGAGAACCACCGAGAAGGAACCATCAGATTGGGAAGGGGGGACGCTTGATGGTCCCAATACGGGAAAGGGCAGACCATGAAGATATGAGCCAGCGCCTGACGACCGGGTGCATTCCGAGTGGCGGCGTTTACTCAGGTGACGCAGGCGATTGTGGCGGTGGCTGAGGGCACTAAGTGCTCCAGGCTACAGGACGTGGGTTATGTAGGTGTCAATGAAAATTGTACATTCAGGGAAAAGTGAAGCGGGAAGGTGGAGTCAAGGGGGTTGAAATGATGCTTGCGATTTGTAGCCTTTTTCCGAGGATTGATCGTGAACTTCTTGTTTCTAGCCAAGTGGCATGCATTAATCAGAAGTTACGCCATTTCTGCGAGGATATTGGATCCTTCTTGGTTGACTATCAGGCGTCAATTCAATCGTGTAGGAACCCTCTGAACTTCTCTGGTATTCATTACGCGTCCTCGGCCACCAGGCGTGTAGCGGAAAGGATATTCGAGTATTGTTGGGATTTTTTTAGATTAGTATGTAGGCCAATCTGTAGTCCAAATAGGGGGTCTCATGAGTGCTCATTGCCTGATCGTTTAGCTTTAAATGAAATGTTTGTCATTGCTGAAGATTATACATTAGGTCAAACGACCTGAATCGTTGTGCATTGGATTAAATGTTTAATATGGGATTCGACAAAAATTAGAAAAAGTTCATTGTAAAAATTCATGCAACTATAATGTCAAGGAAACAATATCTAAATTAGTTGTTGACTGACAAAGTTTAAAAAATAAAATCGCTGAATATCGTCACTTCATTTTTATCACAGACGTAGACGTAATTATTGGAACTGAAAACTTGACAGTCAAATTTTCTCAAAATACTATTCGGTTCACATATTGTAATTGGCAGAGTAAATAGAACAGAGGGCGGTGATTCTACTACAGTAAATAACTCATTTGACAACAGGACTGTGATAAAAGTAGTCCATTATAAGCCCTCAATCCAAATGACCATCTATGGATTTTACAGACCACCGAAATATAGAATTAAATCAATACTAGTAGTAGATAAGTATATCAAAAACTTATCATCCCAAAACAATGATTGACACATGAAAATCAGTAGAGATTTCAAATGCCCCATTTATAGATTTAAGTGCATATAGATATAAGGCAAAAGTAACTGCAAGTTGCTTTTGCATTATTTTACATATAACTCCATACATCAGCTTGTCTCTTCACCAGCAAGGTGCAATAATATTCTTTATATGTTTGGAGGGAGTGTGCCCGAAAAGTCTTTAATATACTCGTATCTGGAAAACTCTTAAAGGAAAGCCAGCATAGTAATCAATGCTAAATTTTCCGTGTGGAATCAGAATGAAGAAGTTTAGAAGGAAATGTTGCTTGTTTAAAAACGGGGACAGCAATTGCTTATAATACGTGTCACAGAGCTTATTTGTTAAGTTTAAGAAATGTACTAAACACCGAACTACTGAGGATATGTGGGATCACTTCCTTGCCACCACGCGCTCAGAAATGAAGAGGTTCATTCAAATTAACTTTATAAAAAACAAGACGGAAACTAGATGGTACAACGTGGAGATTAGAAAATTGCTAAGATACTGAAAGTTATGAAATCCCAGGTTGAAAATTCCACGGAATGATATCTCTAGCAACAAACGGAATTAGATCATTCACGTTTATGTCCTAGCCGAATGCCAAGAAGGAATTTCAAAAAGCGTTATGCGAATTCAAAACGAACATTTAGGTGAACGAGAATCTCAAATCATTTCAGGCCTACATTAGGAAAGCTCAAGGAAAAATTCGTCAACAGTTAATTCACTCAAAAACGATCAAGGCGTAAGAATAAACCAGCAATTCATGCCAAACCAACCTATTGGATTCCTTCTCACAAAGTGTTGTCGCCAAATTCTATATGAAATATCTCCGATAGCTTGCCGAATCATTTCCACCAACCGATGCCTGAAATTTAAATTTCACGCATGGAATACAACTTTTGCAGAAAAAATTAACCCTAACAAAACCTCCGGGCCCAATCCAATACCGTATATTTAAGGTCGTATATTAAACCAACTTGCATCGGAACTGTGCCGTGTCTAGAGATCATCTTTAAAAAATTTCCCAGTCTGTCAAAAGGTTCCCAATTCCATGGAAAATAACGAATAAAACATGTATTACTGTAAGCAGAGAGAGCGAGAGGAGCCGAGTAATTACAGACCTATCTCACATGTATCCATGTCATGTAAGTCTATGAAACATACCAATTAATAGTAAGTTTGGTAGTGAAGCATCACGATATTGAAGAGTACAGGGTGAAAAAAAATGCGGTTTCCGAAAGGGTTGATCCTGCAACAGACAACTTGCGCTTCTTGCCAATGATATTTTGTGTTTGGGAGAATGTTCCGGTGGACGAGGTTTTTCTGTACTTTAAAAAAGCTTTTGGCCAAGTGTTTCATAGCTAGCTACTCATAAAGCTAGAAGCTTATGGCATAGATCAAAATATTCTATGTTGGATTGAAAACTTTTTGAATGGTAGTCATGATGGTGTGAACTCAGATGTAGTTTTCAGGTTCTGCCCAAGGAAGTGTCATCGGACTTCTTTTATTCCATCTTTAAGTTAACGACATTAACTCCGTGGTTAATAATGATATAGTTTTTTTTATTTTCCTGCTATGCAGTGGTTTAGAGGGATGTCCGAAGTCCTTAAGTCATAGTAGCTTTAGCTGATGATGCAACAGAGTATTGGTGCGGCACCTGGAATTGAGAGGTACATTAAAAAAATAATAAGTGATTAATTTTTGAATTAGGAATAGTTACCTCACAAACGCCTAATGCATCAAAATACCGAAACAGAAAGTAACCATACTAACTCTCTTGTACGGGAAATATGTGAACAGGCCGCCCAAAAGTTAGAATATTTTTGTAAGTTCAACAGATTCAGGCTTAAGGTAATTGGAAGTTCTTCGTAATGAATATAAGGAGAGTTTGCACTTTTCCACAGATTTATTATAGCGTACGACGCGTTTCAACTCACAGAGTCATCATCAGGTACAATACCTTGTACCTGATGATGTACAAGGTGATCAGGTACAAGATCTTGTACCTGATGATGACTCTGTGAGTTGAAACGTGTCGTACACTATAATAAATCTGTGGAAAAGAGCAAACTCTCCTTATATTCATTATATTTGTAAGTCTTGGCAAAATGTGACGAGAACGTTAATGAGAAATGTTATCTTTCGTTAGTAAGGTCTCATATAGAATTTACTGCTGGTACACGGGATTCTTACGAAGTTGGATTGATTGCCGAATTAGATCACTCGCAGCGTAGAGGTGCTGGATTTGTAAAACCTTGTTGTGATAAACTTGAGTGACGTATTAAGATTAATCGAGGGACTAGGTTTGGAATCACTCACGGAGTGAATGTTAAATTACAGATTTAATCTCGAGCATAAATTGGAAGCATGCCTCTTTAGCGATGGTGTTAAAAATGTATTTGCGGCCCCGTCGTACTACGGCTGGAGAAATCATGTAAAAAAAACTGGATAGTTCAAGTATGCAAGTAGACCGATTAAAATTATAATTTTTCTCACGACTATATGGAATCGGAATCACTGTTAGTGACTGTGCCAAGGGGTGGGGGGAGTATTCTTAGTTTTTCATTCTAAGTAACCTAGTTTGTTGTCAGTATTTTGTTTAACCTTAGTTATTGTCCTTCTTGATACTAATAGCTCCTCTCTTATACTTAGAGAAGTATATCCCACTTGGATACTGTATCTATATAATAATCACTCTGGATTTATTTGTTCTGAAAGGTATTACCTATATACGTGCATACATACGCTCTCCATTGAGTATGGAAGGAGTTAAGTGGCTTCATTAAAAACCAGCTTCGTACTTCGTACAAGCCGGCATTGTATTTATCGCCAGACTACTGTTGATAATTTCACCGAAAACGGTTTTATCGTGTCCATAAATCCGTAACGCAGGCAATATTTCCAAGAGCCTAGTCGAGCCTATTGATGGGAGTGAGACAGGCTGATTACATGTTTGACATTTTATGTTCCGGATATAGTGGCAGCGTAAATTTATTTTTTCGATGATAGGTGGAGTGGTGGTGTTATTAAGGCTGGCGAAAACACGCATTACTATCTTAAATTTTTCCAGTATTTTCAGTTTCGCGAGGAAAAGTGTTTGGACGGAAGACGGGAACGCGAAGCAAGTTCAAAGCACAAGTGTTTTAAAAAAATTATTTCGCTTTATTTCTCCGAAGGTAAATCCCCTGAAATACGTATTAAATTCTTGTTCCTCAATATTCACTGAGCTTATATTTTTTTATCAGCCGCAGTATATTTAATTCTTTTCTTCTTTCAAGTCTCTAGCGCAATCCCCCCTCTTTCCTCATAGGCAACAGCAGAACTACGAAATCTTGCTTTTCCGTCGTATAGTTGTCCCAGTGTCATTAGTTTAGCAAGGGTTGACAAATAACATGGTGTTTTCCTCAGAGCTCATCTATTTAATCTTCAATTGACGCAAAGGTGACGTCTACCTATGATTTCAGCCACTGGCAGTGTGAAATTAATTCGGCAATTTTGGAGCGCGGCTGTTGTGTTTTGAAAATGCAGATAAGCGTGAATATTAAATATCGATATTTTAAAATTTTGAGAAAATGATTACACTTTTCGTGAAATATTCGTGAATTAAAACGAAGTTGGAGGGAGAAACTCTTTATGTAATTTTCTTTAAAAAATAGAAGTATTAAATTCAACCGTCATTTGTTCCTATTTATCTTCATAGTATTGTAAATTCAGTGGTGCGTTATTAAGTGCCTTAAGGTTGATCGTATGTTCTGACATGATTTATTCATATACTTGGTGATGCATCGTAACATAACCGATAGTAAGTAAAATATTTTTGTAAATAATGTCAGTGCCCTGAAAGAACAATATCATTAAAATTGTAACTTCAAGCTTGACTTGTTGACCTTATCCATTTCGGTAAGAAAAATATGAAGTTGTTGTTTTGCAACATAAACATTTTCTTCTCGCACCTTTTGCTTTCTTTTCCGATAGTTAAGACTTGTTTTATTAGCGAATCAGTGGTTAATTAGTATAAAATCAACATATTGTTGTTGTGTAAAAGTGTAAGATGGTTTTTTACGGCAATCATAATGTAGGGGTAAGATTGCAAGTAAAAATATATTTATGGTCATTTAAGTTAACGAAAATTACTCTTTTGGCTTTTATAATAGTACTCATAACATCACTACTCGAACTTATATTGAATGGCGATTTTATTACTCTTGAGTACTTCATAATATATGCGTTACACAAGTTACGTATTTATCTTTATTTCGACGTTTGTTTACAAGGATTGAGTGTTTTATATACCGGTTCATTGCGAGCGCGATTAACATTAATTTCTGGTTTATTTTTTTGTCCTTCACAAATTCCTATTGGTGAGAGCTGATGGGCGTATCTCACATCCATCAGTTCTCATTTTAATATAAAATACATGCATAACGTTTTCAGGGAGCGATTGACAAGGACTACTCCTTGCTCAACAAGGGAAAATCACATTAGCCAATCGTTTTAATATTTTTTTCATTGATAAGGTAAATGAAATTTTCATACTTTACAGATAGATAGCTCGTTCAGGTACACAAAGGACAATATTTCTTTTCCGTAAAGTCATATAAAAATTGAATTAAATAATGAAAAAACTAGGATACAATATGATTTTCTTTTGATTTTTTTATTTTTTCTCTTAATTTTTTTGGGGTCATTTCCGTAATCAATAGATACATTTCTGGTTTCGAGTGCTGGGATACATTTGTTGTGGAAAATTGACTATTGATGATTGAATTTTAACTTCCAGAAATAGCTTTCATGAATTTAAAGAACTGCGTGAGAAGCCGCGACGGTAAATTTTAACGTAGTCATCCGCTAATATACGTACGTTAAAATGCAATAATTTCAAAGTGAATTATCGTTCACCTTGACCGTGATCCCGGTCAATGCGAATAGTTTTTTCACTTTTTTGCATTTTTAGCTTTGATGACTCATATCTTTCATTAAATCTATCATTTTTTTTAAGAAGGATTTTTGTTTTTCATTGGAACTACATCTTTTCTTCATCCACATGAACATTATGCGTCATTGAGCTTTTTTTTGTTAATGATTCGTCTAATTAATTAATGTACAGTTTAATCCTTGGCATTTCATAAATGTAACCGTAATACGTCCTATTGAATCCTACCGTTTCTCGTTCTCTGTGTTAGATAATTTGACGGAAAAAGTATTCTTCAAATCACTATTCCTTTCCTCGTCCATTTTAAATGATTCCACGTTCACTGTTTAATTTTCCTCTTTTAACCTAGCCTTTCATTCATAATATTGTTTTCTCTCACGAGTTATTCAATGTCTACTACTAGTCACAGTGTTGGTGTGGAGTTGCTAGACTGCGCTAGCTTCATAGTGAGAACATTGTCGGCAACATCGCCACTGTCTTAATATTAGGATGGCCCATGGGTTTGCTTATCTTCTTTTCCTCTCAGATGAACTCTAACCTAATTTCATCTTCAATCTTCTTTTCTTATTTCTCTCAGTTACGTCATTTTTGGAACTATCAAAATATTTTTTCCATTCAAAAATTGTGTTGTTTTATTTCGTAGTGTTTTCTCTTCTCTCTTTAGAAATATGTGTATACTCGTATATTATTGTGTACATTATCTTCATTTTTCCTTTCTTATTTAAATTTCCCCTCCTTGTATCGCAGAAAACATTTCCCCAAGGCAAGTTTCTTTTTAACCTTTTCTTTAGTCAGGATTTTTCTCATTTCAAT